>JAWPHD010008074.1:0-119838 GCA_037043455.1 Cyrtodaria siliqua
AACTAGGTATAATCTGCTTATTTTAATGTTGTTATAAGTAACGAAGTTCATTTAACTGTCATAGACCTGTGTAAAACCTATAAGTTCCGTCAAAATAAACGTGAAAAGTAGACATAAAAGTCGAACAAGAAATGTATCATTCAAAAACCACAGTCAACCAAAACCACGCATGTAAACCAACATTAAATACAAAGATAAGTAGAAGGCAAGGTATATTGCAGCACAACAATAAAAAGTTTGACAATAGGGATACCGCCTCGGAACCTATTGTCATCCAAAAAAAAACATAGGGTGTAAATAGAATAGTGTATCATCTAACAAACTATGCAGCGTTGTTAGAAAATATAAGTGTAAAGCAAAGATGATCACGTATATATCAATATAACAAAAATAGAAAAAGAGCATGAAAGGAGAAGCCACACAGCAAGTATTCAATAAATTGCCAAAAGCCAGAGCAACATAAAAAAACACTGAGCCACGACAAGATAAGACACGATTGGAGACAATAATCATCAAACGTTATCGTTCACCCAGGATTTAGGTAGACGTCATCATCTGTCCGTTTATTGCACAATCAAAGAGGAAAGCATAGTGGTGGACTGTAAATGGTCAACCGTTAAACATATAGAGTGCGTTGCAAAATGACAGGGTCATACAAATATTTGATAAACTATTTAGCAAGTGTAATACAGACTGTATGGACGTGTTCATGACCAATAGTCTGTATGGACGTGTTCATGACCAATAGTCTGTATGGACGTGTTCATGACCAATAGTCTGTATGAACGTGTTCATGACCAATAGTCTGTATGGACGTGTTCATGACCAATAGTCTGTATGGACGTGTTCATGACCAATAGTCTGTATGGACGTGTTCATGACCAATAGTCTGTATGAACGTGTTCATGACCAATATTCTGTATGGACGTGTTCATGACCAATAGTCTGTATGGACGTGTTCATGACCAATAGTCTGTATGGACGTGTTCATGACCAATAGTCTGTATGGACGTGTTCATGACCAATAGCTGACGTCACTGTAGAAGTCAGGTTGTGATAGTCCTTGTCGCAGAAGAGTTCTTAAATTATTTTTTGTATTTTAACAGCAGATCAGGGATACGATAATAAATATTTGCAAAGGGTTTTCGACGTCTATGGCAACGGTAGCCCTACTTAAGTAGCTTTTAGTTATACAACGGTTACGAATATTGAAAGTACTCAAAACGACTACACGTGCTAGAAAAAGGAATAAGATGAGAAACAAATACCCACCACCCTCCACCCCAACCCCCAATTTTCTCTGGGAACATTTCCGTTTTAGTAAGGATACATAACGAAATACATTGTAATGTCTGTAATAATAATTTTTTTCACAATACAAATAAGGGTCTACACACGCAATAGTTCAATGCGTAATAAGGCTATGCTGGTATTCCAAGTATAAATAAATTTGGTTTTCCACGCATATCAATATCCACTGTAATGACTTATGAGTCACAGTAATCATGAAGGGTATTTTTTGTTCAGTCACATTAAGGGGACCCATTTAATCTCCACGTCTTAGGTGGGACAGGGGTCGGGGAGGCCACCCCTTGCCCCACCTTACAAGTAAACATGTAATATATAAATATATACTATAAGATAATAATTTATATCAATATGGATCAATTTAAACCTACTGCATGTAGTAATGTTTTATATCAATACAAATTCATTGTAACTGTCCTTAAAGTAACTGAAGAAAAAAAACACGCGCAGATAAACAGGAAAAAAAGTAACGTATTCTCTCCACCTAGGACCATGTTCACTAATCTCTGTGTGAGGGTACCTGTAATTTTCTTCATTACATTGTACTTTAGCTGCCAGGTGCCTTAATTGACAACTGTAATTTTTTCTTATGCCGATATCGCCTTAAACATTTATTTAATAACATTTGCATATTCCTTCCAATCTTTTTCAAATGCATTTTTTTTTATTATTACCTACAAAAATGCATTCAAGACAGGCGTATGCTTTCTTAATTCTATTCTTGAGAGCTTCTACGCTTAATGGACTTTCCAAACGCTTGGCCGAAAATATGAAGTATTTAGTTTCAAGTATTATATGTACTTCTGTTTTAGATAATTTATTTCCAATATTAAATATAAGTGATTCCTCTACAAGTGTTATTTCAATGTGTTTTGAAGACAGCCAAATTGTAAGTTTGTTAAGAAGAGACTGTGTTCGGGACATGATCATATCATTTGCGACCATAGCATATGGGTTAAAGTTTCTTGATGATCGCAATATTTACAAATAGGACTGTCTGCAATATTAATCTTATGTAAAAATCTTCTTGGTGCGTGAATTCTATGGTTGATTCGTATTTGAAACCATCGTAATAGTGTATTGTTTGTACATTTGAATGGTGCTGTATATACTCCTTCCCAAGTGTCCTCCTCTATAGTATACATTTCACCCATTTTGTCTTTGAAGTTGGTTTACTGGGGTTTTGGTTGATACAGGTTACTGTAAAGGTCTTGAGATCCTTTTTTATTTTTTATAAATCGGTAAACGTTAAATGGTATTACTGGATATATTAACTTTTTTGTACTTGTTTTAATATTATTATTTTTTTGTGAAATATTTTGTAGCAGGACTTATTTATTACTTATGCAATTAAACTGTATAAAATTAACTTTCAGATTATACAGTTTATTAAATTCTTCACGAGTATAGTAATCTCCTGTTTCCTTAGTCAGATCATTGATTAAAATAACTCCTTTGTCATACCATTGCTTATAAAATGTACCATTCCCACCAATTATAATATTATGGTTTAAGAACAGTGAGCTGGACAAGAATGAGCTTTCATCTGTTGGATTATTACAGTCCAATATCATTGTTTAAGCTGAAAAAAGTATTTCCAAAAAGGGTTTGTTATTTTTCTATCACTGATTTTGCATAAAGGTTTCCAAGATCTATAATATTGTATAGTATGTTTTATTGCATGCTGCCATTCTCCATCTTTAAGACAGTCTTCTTATCCATGTCGATTTTAATCCATTTATAAATGCTTTAAGGTTTATCATTTTTAGTCCACCTTTATTATATTGTTTAATCATTATACTACTTTTTTATTTTAGCTGGTCCTTTCCATAAAATGTCATAAAGCATGTCATTGACATTTTTGATAATAGAATCCCAATAATGGGATTGGAATTGAAATAAATAAATAGTTAAGAGTTGGTATCAATATAGATTCAATCGCTGTTATTTTGCCTAATGGAGTTAAATATCTACGTTTCCAAAGTGTAATAGGATTCTGAATCTTTAATATTCTATCATGATAGTTAATATCTATTAGTCCAGATCAACATTAAAATTAATACCGAATATCTTTAAATTGGTTGCTTCCACAAGATAGTTTCCATCTTGTCTTGATGGAGTCAGTACTATATGTTTTTGTTCGAATCCATATTACCTGCGTTTTATCAAAGTTTACTTTAAGGCCTGAGATGTTTGCATAGAATTATAATTCATTTAGTGTTTCATTAAGAGATGTTTCTGAGCCGTCAAGGATAGCTGAAGTGTCATCCACCAATTGAGATAATTTGTACTCATGATTGTTGATTAAAATGCTTTTAATTTTCCTTTTGTTCCTTATTTTAATTGCCAAAATTTCTACACAAAGAATAAAAATATACGGTAATAATGCATCGCCCTGTCGGCAGCCCCTGCCGATGTTGAAAAAAGAGAGGTTATCAGCATAGTATAGTACTTTTACCCAAAAGATAATTGACGCCTCGAATTTAAAGAACATTAGAACATTAAAAATAAATACCCATGAGAGCGAATCAAATGCTTTTTCAGAATCTACTAGCAATATAAGTCCTGGCAAATGATTTTATTCTGCAAATTGAATTACATCCGAGTGTTTTCTCCCATGACCCTACCACCAATGAACCCTGATTGACTTTCTTGAATGACTTGGCAGAAGCCAGAGAATAAACCATTGAGGGCACGACAAGACAAGACCGCAGACAAACATCAAACGTCATCGTCGTTTTGGGTTTTAGGTAGACGTCATCATAGAGTCCTTTAGATAGTAAAGACATGTATTGAAACATTGAAAATAGACTGTTATAGCGCATGCGTTTCCGAGATGGTAAAAACGTTGCATTTGAAACCTTCACAGCTGCGGGTCGATTCCTAACGGGAGCTCGACTTGTAAGTTAGAAAATGTCGATTCGTACGAATGTATTTTCTACCCAGGAAAAAGTGTGTGGTCTGCTTCCACCACACAAAATCGACCGTCATATATAGCCTTATGACGTAAATCATCATTTAACCAACTAAACTAAAATCAAGTATAGTTCATTATTTATTAAAGTCATGAATGTATTTATTGAGTTTCTGGAAATTGTAGCGCTGTACATAGCGCATAACTGTCTGCCTAAAATAATAATTTAAAACATGTACTATTACAGACTTTATAATTGTGTACTATTTTTATACATGTAGAATCCATTTAAATAAAAAAATGTGTATGGAAATGTTAACAGTTAAAATTAAAGTCTTTGCTTTTTCACTCCAAAACCCATCAAATTTGAATACATATCAAGATTTCAATTCCCTTTGATATAAAAAAAAAATACCGTCATATATATTTGTTGTATTTCATAATATTTATGTACACGATATTAGCTTACAAAACAGAGTTGTAAAACAATATTAATCGAAAATACTCTTTTTTAATGGCCATTTTACAGTTGTTTGACTTCATTTGAACAAGCTTACGACTCAATCATTTTGCAAAGCACTGCATATTTAGTAGTTTAGCAATTTACACTTCGCCATTATGCTTTCCTCTTTGATTGTGTGATGACCAGACAAATTGTGGACCCATGATGACGTCCACCTAAATCCTCAAAGGACGGTAACGTTTTATGCTTGTCTTAAATATTGTCTTATCGTACCCTTAACAATCTCATTAAAATCAGACCCTTTATCACGCTACGATACTCTACACTACAAGGATCTGACGACACTCCATTTCAGGTCACGTCAGATTGACCTTACGATTAGCAAATCAGATTTCAGCTTACAGAATTGCTCGATATAGACTGCTTCACTGCGCTTTTCTGGTTTCAGTAAAACGCTGTGGAGCAGTCTACGCCCGGTATTGAAAGAGACAATGTCCGTAACATTTAGCTTATAAAACACAATACATGTTGACCAACATAATACACCAACCATTATTGCTTATTTACTGAAAGAAAATAAAGAAAATATTGTTTGACCCCCACCAGCAGCCTTTTTGTCCACTGTCCGTTCCAAGGCGAAAACGCTATTGTCAACCCTTTTATGTTTGTGATGTCATATCTTGCCTTTTATTCTTTTTAGCAATTATAGTTTGCTTCTATGCGTGTTTTCGATTGAATGTTGTCCTTGAATGCTAAGACTTTATTCTACTGTCCAAATATGTACAATGATTTTTGAGGTAAAACGAGATTTTACATTGTTCCTATATATCTCTTCATACGAACTTGTGATGCCCGGGCGGGGCCATATTTCAACCAGAGGACTTCAATTCATTAAACCTGATAAAATAGGGTATACCGGTCATTTCTGAAAATCAACGGTTCATCTTGGGTATCAGCTTTGATATAAAGTTGGCGAGTGGTATAGTGTTAAACAAAGTAGATATGTTTCCTTTAATTCTCCCCTTTTCTTATTTGTAAATTATATATGATAATTGATATACAATTAATGTCTGAATAAAATATTTAAAAAAATATATATATATAATATATATATATATAATATATATATATATATATATTCAGCTTTGGTCGTTTTCTTTTATCTTAAAATCATCCAAATGTTGTTTGACCAATGTAAGTTATTTAATTTAAAAGTTTAAAGTGTTTAGAGTTTTCCCTAAACATCTCGACATCATATTTTAACTCCCACGGCGTGGCCATTTTTCAGTCCGGGGACATTTTTGTGTATCTTATAATATGTACTACAATGGATCTTGAAAAGTCTTCCCTATAGTTCCTTAAAATACACGTAGAACCACGGAGGGTCTGGCCACTGAGGGTCTGGCCATTTTCACCCTAGCGATCTATTTTTAAAAAGAAAAACTGTCGAAATCTGTTCATCGTCCTTGAGACGTCATAAGGTCTCTGCTTTATCTTGGAATGTCGTTTTAACGTAAATTATACAACTTGGAAATATATTTATCAACTGTTTAAATCAAAGTACTGAAAGTACTGGGAGTGCAAGGTTTGATAGGAAACTTAAAGACTGTATGAATATTTGCACGATTGCTGGACATTTAAAATTTCCATAAATTTGACATAGTTTTAGCCAAACTGTCAATCTTGGGCGACCTACAAAAATCTTAGAGGGTCGATCCATTCCAAATATATAATATTGCGATCAATTGTCATTACACTGTTTCAAATCTATACTAGAATATTATTTTATGAAATTGCTGATGGATAGACCGATTTTTGTTGTTTGGCCAAGCTGTCACTTAAGATGTCATCCATGTCTAAATTTATGTCATTTACAGAGTGGCGTGTATTAAGTAGTCTTCCGGGAACAAGATGCACAAGAGCGCCTGTCTGTATCACTCTACTGGCTTGAATAGTCTAAGGCCTACTGGAAAACTTTTTTTTTAAAAATCAAACGCTAGATAACTCCGATGTGTCTAGTCTGATGCAACTGGTTTTGAACTTGTCCAATTTCAGTGGCGTAACCTGGAAAACGCCTTCTGCTGCAGGGACAAATAATTTAACAAGAGGCACTACCAATTGATTCAACTTCCCTATGTCTGACAGACACATTGAAAATAAACTTTAATGTAGTATTTACTAAGGGGAGACTCCTTAGTTTCGAATGAATGTCCATGGGGAATTTCTTATAAAACAGAAATCTAAGAGATTAAAAGCCATGTACAGGCTAGACAATAAAAAAGAAATCCACAAATGTGGTGTTTTTGACTTAGTATGACATAATAGTTAATTTTGGTGTAAATAAAGTTTTTGTACTGTGACCGGTATAGAGGCTGTAAACAGAAACTAGTAACTGGTGGCTATGTTGTAAATGGTAGCTTTGTTTGATCAATTCCTTCATCTCTCCATTCGACATAAGATTACGGAAAAATAAGCCGGATAAGGTATGTAGAAATAGCATTTTTATGACAATTTGGAGTGTTTGTCATTCAATTATGGATGTGTTATATCTCAAATAAGGGACAGGTATATGCTGCCGTGTCTCTATAAATGTCATGTTTTCCTTTTTTTGAGTGCTAAGTGGGTGGGGTAAATGAATTGTATTTGTAGGCAGAGAAACTGACTTTGTTGCTTTCTAGCATGTATTTGCTTTATTTTGAGAGGAAATTATATGGTCTTTCAGGAATAGGGCATTTTGTTAGTTTTGAAAAATAGAATTCAAGTTATTTAACGTAATTAGTGTACATGTCTGAAAATAGTCTGAATTTCAAAGAAAACTGTAGATTCCGACCTAAAGAAATACAAATTTATAGGTGGAAGAAAGAATTGAAATTGACTATAAGTAAATACAAGGGTAAAAGTGGCCATGACTTTGATAAAAAAAACAACAACAACAAGGAACAGAACAGAACCTAGCTGGACGAAGTAGGTTAACATGCCACAGCCATGTGCAGTTTCATGATTTAGTCGATTTCGAAATACACGTTTACAAACAAAACATTAAATCTGTTTGTTAGTACAGTGCCCGAATTCACCAAACATTACTGAGAAAATGAATAGGCTCCATAATATATTTTTGAAAATAGACATATATTTTTTTTTTTAAATATGCATGCAAATAAAAATAAACATCAAACAAAATGCAACTCGGTTTAAACATTTGTCGTTATGAATGAAAACTCAGATAATCTGGAGCGTGACACTTGTTATGAATGAATACTGATAATCTGGAGCTTGACACATGTTATGAATTAAAAATCAGATCTCTGGAGCTTGACACATGTTATGAATAAAAACTCAAATACCCTGGAGCTTGACACTTGTTATGAATGAATAGATTTTGATCAGAACCTGGTCAAACACGGGCTTTCCAAATTAGATGACGTCATGACGCCACAACCGTCAGTGATGTGGTCATTTCGAACGACGTCATGTTGTTAAAACTGTAGCATTGACTGAGACACTGATTGATGTTATAGTAAAACAACTTAACAAATGCGATCAGTGAAAATAAATTTTTAATAATATTGTGATGTCACTGACGTCAAGACGTCATGACGTAGAGACATGTGTTAACTTGCTTGTACAAATAGACCCTGAACTCTACAATCTATGAAAGTTTTGATCAAATCCAATCTTAAATACAGAATATATAACGTGTGTGTGTGTGTGTGTGTGTGTGTGTGTGTGTGTGTGGTTCTAAGGTTTATAGTCCCTCCTCCAACATACTCAATGAGCTTACGGCTCACCAAGATGGGTACAATAGTTTCTGGACTTCAGAATATATAACGATAACAAGATTTCTATTTAAACTATATTCCAACAGAATAACAATCCAGTGGTGTCTAATGTCTAAACATGTTTATTTATTTCCATCTTATCATTAATAATAATTCACTAACATCGTGAATCACTAAAACCCTTTTGAAATAGTTGTTGCTATATACAATTATACATAATAAATACACTCAAGTGATATGAAAACGCAACACGGGAATTTCCGCTATATATTGTATGTACAATATGCTGCTTTTAATCGAATGGTACATGGCTACGTAAGACCTTTCCTTTTGGAAAAAATACTAAAACAACAAATAATACAGCAAATGGTATTCCTGCAATGTTTCATTATTCACAGAGTACGCGTTTGGCTCAATCATGTGAGCAAACTTAGGATGCAAAATTTTGCAAACTATTTACGTTAAATACAGTACTGAACTAGCTCAATTTTTCGAAGAGCAACTTCAACATTGATGAAGTTCTTGTTACAAAGTGTAGTGTGATTAAAACGTCTACAACATCACAGTTGTGTCCTTTCTCTAGTTAACTGCAACTTTTTTTTAAAAAAACATCTTGGGATTTCTTTGGAATATTATGTGCAATTAAGTGTGCAGTATATACAATATATAGCGTAAATTCCCGTGTTGCGTTTTCATATCACTTGAGTATATATTGATACAACTCTATTTCCGGGGGAAATCTCGTTTAATTTGGGCTCTTTGCGCGATTATAACACTGTCAAACGAAGGTGCGTGTGACGTCACATCGTGTTTCCCCTTGATGAGAAAACTCGCTTGAAAACAAAATCGCCCACAACTCATACATAATGAGATTTTCGTAGACGTGTTTATTTGCATTATAGTTGTTTTCAGCATCAAATACATTCGTCTGGCATAAATCAGCATGCATGTACGACTTGAAGCCTCGATTTTTGAGAAAAAATGTAGGTTATCCGCCAGATGGCGATGAGGAGGTGCCAAAAGCAATGACCATTACGTGGTCCGAGTATTAACTTTCATACCCCACCCAACCCCTTCTCCAAGAAGCGAAAACGGGGTTGGCTGGCGTATGAAATAAAACCTTAATTTCTGCTTAAACAGTTTGCATATTGTAAAATGCAAACATTCAATAGGTAATTGTAAACAGGTTATCGCTTTTTACCTAAAAATGTAAACGTGATTTATTGTCGAAATATGCGTTATAAAATCCCGCTAATATAAGCTTTCACATCGCTTAATGGAATAAAGGCGGAACCATGTAAAGTATGAATGCAAGTTGGTAAATCAACCTTGCCTTCAAAAAACGACCTCTGTCGAAAAACCCTAACGAAACCTCTTTGATACTTGGTCAGTAGAACTACAATAAAACTAATATATCATTAGGTCAGATTGTTTTGCTAAAGGTACCGCAACATGTCCAACCTGGTCCAATGATGTACAATCAGAAACCATTAATTAAACAACAACTGAAACAAAGGAGTGAAAACGATTATTATTCGATATTCTTGGATATTTCGTAATTGCAGAGCGTATTTAACAACCATATAAGACATATTGGGGGAACCAGTCAGTGTTTACATTGAAAATGATAACGGAGAATTAAATAAGAAATACTGGTGTTTGTAGCGAGAAATGAATAGTGGGCTTTACTGAGGTAAAATCTAAAGCAATATCCAAGAACATTGTCGACTTAGAATTTGAAAAAGTGAGTTTTGAAAGCTGAATTTGACATTTTGTTTTTCTCCATTGTCCGCTATTGTTGTTATCGTGGGTGGGGTGTGTATTGGAAAAATTCCAATACCGCTCACGCTTATTGACTGGAAAATCGTCATGCTCGATTGACCGTATTATATTGGTATTAAAGGCACCGCGACTACTCGAGATTGTGTGAATTAAAAAAAAAATGGCTTGTAGTAATTCGAGTGCCGCTGAATATGTTGAACATGTTATGTCATCGCCTGCAGTAAGTAAGTTAACAAACTCATGTGATGCGAGCTCTAGTACACGTAAAAGGTACCTATCTGGGGATGGACAAAGTGACTTTGAAACTAGCAAAAAAATAAAATCTGATGATAATAGCGAGTTGATGTCAATGATTAAAGTTGAACTGGTCTGCTTTAAAACTGAGTTACGAGCTGATATATCTGATACACTTGAGCAAAAGTTTAACACATTTGAAAAGAAAATTACAGATGCTGTCTTGAAAGTTGTGCATGAAGAAATAGATACAGTAAGAAAATAATTCAATGAAAGAATAGATGGTTTGTCTAACAAATTAGAACATAAATTACTGAAAGTTATCGAAGAACAAATTGAATCAAAAATCGAACCTAAATTAAAACAAGTCAAAGATGAAATAAAGCGTGATTGCGGAATCACAAAGCTTCAAGATGATATTGACAATATGAAGAAAAGCTACTCTGATGTAGCCAAAACCCAATCTAAGGAACCCTTGCATTGACCTAAACATTGTTATAAAAAATCTGAAATCAGACAAGAACGAAAACACAGATAAAAGCATTACAATGAACTTGGTTAACAAATTAATAAGAGATGGACTCAAATTGTCAGATGTTAAGATAGTTCAATGTGAACGTAAAACAACATCAGGACAGAGACCGGGGGTAATAATCGCTAAAGTGGAAAACGTAGAGCAGAAAACCAAGATTATAAAAAACAAAGCAAAACTGAGAAATGTGCCTGGTTATGAAAGAGTATATGTGGAAAACGACAGAAGTCTAGAGTCGAGAGTTAACGAATCGAACATGTACACTGTCCTTAAAGAAATAGGTAGGGCTGAAAACTATTTTGTGTCTGGTAACGGCAGAATCGTGCGAAAATTAGTAAACCATCGTTAGGGGGGTATAACGGTTGGAGCATGGAATGTCGGAGGATGGTCTCTAAAATCTAACAGCGATGCTAATATTAAACAAGAAATTATTAAACATTACAATTTCGATATATTTGGAATCTGTGAAACGTTTTTAAAGAATGATGAAACTATAAATCTTAATGGATATGAATGGGTTGGAAATAATAGAAAGTCAGTTCACGTTAAAGCCAAGAGAGGATCAGGTGGTGTAGGGGCTTTTATAAAAAAGACATTACTTGAAACATATACATACACTGTTGATATGCTAATGGAAGATGTCATGTGGTTAAAATTCCAACATATTGAAACAGACCACAAATTTACTATTTGCATTTGTTACCTACCTCCAGAGGGGTCGAGCAGAAGATCTGACGCTGAACAGTTTTATTCTGAATTGATGTTGAAAGTATACGAATACCAAAATGATGGAAATTTAATTATATGCGGTGATTTTAACTCGAGGATTGGTAATGAATGTGACTACATAAAAGGTGTAGATTGTGTCCAACCAAGACAGATACTAGATGAAAAGGTGAATCCATATGGGCATTTGTTGATCGATTTTCTGGTGGATACAAATATGTGTATAGTGAACGGCAGACTTGGTGAAGACAATTTTACGAATATCGGTATAAACGGCAGCTCTGTTGTCGATTACTTTATAGTGCCACATGAGCAACTTCAGAACTATCGATCTTTTAAAGTGCTTGCAATGTCATCGGTTATAAATGACCTTAACCTTCAAGGACACTCTAAATCCTCTGAGCATTCTATTATATACATGCAAATGAAAGAAATGTTAAACGAATACAACAACGATAATGTTATAATTGAACCAAACCCGATATGTAAGAAGCAGTACGTGGTCAGTGACATACCTGTGTCGTTTTTGAATTGTGAAAACTTATTGTCCATGATATCAGATTGTGTGATAAGAATAGAAAATCATATAAAGAAAGAAAATGGTGTTAAGACGGCATATTTGGAATTTGTTAATTTACTAAATAAAGAAATGCACGAGAAACTGAAGCCCAGAAGGACGTCAAATACAGTACTTAAACCCCATAAAACAACATCGAAACCATACTGGAATTCAGAACTTCAACATCTTTGGGATAAGGCATGTTGGTGTGAAAAAACATGGTTATCGTGTAAAACATGTAATGCAAGTAAACGGAAATTAAGAACGGAGTTTTGTATAGCACGAAAAGCATTTGATAAATGCAATAGGAAATATAAACGGAAGTTTCAAATAGATGAACAAAAAAAACTTGAGGAAGAGCTGAAGAGCACTGAAAATACAAGAGACTTTTGGACCAAAATAGGGAAATTAGGGTTAGCAAATGACAGAAAATGTAGTATTCCTTGGGAAATAAAATGTGAAAATGGCCAAATTAAAAACGATAAACAAAGTGTATTGAGTAAATGGAAAATAGACTTTGAACAATTGTTTAATGAAACACCTACGGATTCTAATTTTGATGATAAACATTTAGAAGAAATAATAAATATTACTAAGCATCCAGATGACCCTGTTTTCCCTGAATCTGATTGTACTTTTTTAAATATTCCAATAACTAGAGAGGAGGTAAGACGTTCTATTTATAATGCAAAGTTGAGAAAGGCTGTAGGGGTTGATCTTATTCCGGCTGAAATACTACGTAATGATACCTGTGTGGACTTACTGTTCAAAATTATAAGTTATGCGTTCGAACTGGGTGTAGTACCAACGGAATGGACAAAAGGTATAATCAGTCCGGTATTTAAGGGAGATGACCCTACCCTTCCGTTGAACTACCGGCCTCTAACGTTACTTTCTGTACCCTGTAAAATATATGCTTGTGTTTTGAACAAAAGGCTCACACAGTGGCTTGAAACGAACAATTTATTATGTGATGAACAAAATGGATTCAGGAAAAGCAGGAGTTGTATGGACCATATTTATACACTTTATACAATTATAAATAATAGAAAATTAGCAAACGAGGATACATTCGTATGTTTTGTTGATGCCAAAAGAGCATTTGATAATATACAACGGGACTGTCTATGGTACAAAATGATGACATTAGGTATACATGGTAAAATATTAAAAGCTGTTCAATCGATGTATGTAGATGTCTCATGTACTGTAAGAGTAAATGATTATGAATCAGATTGGTTTGATGTTAAACAAGGTGTTAAGCAAGGCTGTGTACTCTCTCCAACACTATTCTCCATTTATATAAATGATCTAGCCAAGGAAATAAAGAGTCTAAATCTGGGTGTCACTATGTCTGATGAACTTACAGTAGCCATATTGCTTTACGCAGATGATGTTGCTATTTTAGCGGAAAATGAATCAGATATGCAAAAAATGCTAGACAAAATAAGTGAATGGTGTAAAAAATGGCGTATGTCTGTAAATGAAACAAAAACTAAGGTACTACATTTCAGGCAAAAACGTAGAAATAAATCATGTTTTAATTTCAAATGTGATAACAAAGATATAAACATGGAACATCGCTATAAGTACCTTGGTTTCTGGTTCAATGAACATCTTGATATGAATTTGACAGTTAAAGAGGTTGCAAAATCAGCAAGCAGAGCACTAGCAGCTATTTATACCAAATTTCTTTGTGCTGGTGGAATGACATTTTGTGTGTATACTAAACTGATTGAGTCTGTTGTTGAACCGGTACTATTCTATGGATCTGGCATATGGGGACAAAATAAATATAAAGTAATTGAAACAGTCTTAAATAAGGCGGGAAGATATTTTTTAGGGGTAACCAAATATTGTTCAAACGTTTCATCGAGGGGAGATCTGGGATGGGACTCTTGTCAGATCAAGCAAAAATCTGAAACAGTACGACTATGGAATAGATTAAGAAATATGCCAAGCAATAGAGTAGTACGACAAGTTCACAACTGGTCGTGTAATAAACCCAAGTCCTGGGAAAGTATAATGCTCAAATTTATAGAGAACACAGGAACATCAGAACATGTGTTAATTGAGAACCCCAACATAAAGAAATGTCTGAGCAAAGTACATGACCATTTAATCCAAACAGATAGACGTGCATGGTATGAACAATTACAAAGTGATGGAAGAAATAATCAGAATGGAAATAAACTTAGAACGTACAGACATTATAAAAGTGTGTATAAAACAGAGTATTATGTAAATTGCAATATGAGCAGAGGCCACCGACGCATTCTTGCAAAATTTAGAAGTTGTAATCTTCCCTTAGCAATTGAAACAGGGAGATATACTCGACCGAAAACACCTGTCCCTGAACGAGTTTGTAAATATTGTAATAAGTCAACAATCGAGGATGAAAGTCATTTTTTGATTGACTGCGAGTTTTATTCAGATATTAGATATGAACTTTTTAATGGAGCAAATCAAGCTGAAAACGTTTTTTTTCTGTTTTCATCAACTGAAAAATTAATATTCTTAATGAACTGTGATATATTACAGCACACATTAGCTAATGCACTTTTTAAAATGTTTAAACGGCTCTCTTTAGCATTGTAAATATGCATAACTGTGTTATAAAATAAAATATATATATAAGGAATGAATTTTAAAACAAAGGTTATGTTTCATTTGTTTTTGTTTGTTTTTTAAATGAAAGTTTGAAAATTAATTGTAGTCTTCATTTTAATTATATGTCAACGAATACTAAATAATAATTTTTAAAATATTGAATATATATTTTAACGCAATACATTTGTAACTTTTATTATGTTTTAATACGTACTATTGTGTTTTACAGTGTCTCATATGCCTATGATGGCAGGATATCAAATAACAATGTTGTATAATATCTGTAAATGTAACTGTATTTGATATGTGACACTTTAATAAAATATTACTTACTTACTATAAGACAAAGAAAGTGATGACGTTGCGTAATCATGCAAACGATAGAAAATTGGAGCGAATTGGGCTTGGTAATAACAATTAATTCTAGAAGTAGACTTGATAAATGGTGTGATCCATTACTATTATAGTGAAAACAATCTGCACACTTTTGTACAGTTTTGTAATATTTACAAAATAGCCCTTTATTCTAAAAAACTATATTCAGATGTAATTTGCTTAAAAATGATTAAATATATTATAATATGTTTGGTTATCTTTACTTTCTTTCGATAGAATGATTAAAATGGTTAAACATTTGCTTCCATATGTTTTATACGTTTTTAAGGATAGAACTATTGAACTGTTATTTGTTTACATGACTTACGTAACCATTTTGAATGCAATCAAATACACAACAAAAATTAGTGGAGTTAATCCATGCCATACATCTATTTTTATATCAATTTAGAACATTTTCTTCAAATTTACCTCCTTTTATAAAACAATAGTTTTACACACATTTAAGCTACCGAACTAAAAATACGATCCTGGCTTTAAGGAAGCGTAAGACATTGACCTTTCCGAAAATGCATATTAGAGAATTTGCCAGCTTGAGTGGTACCAATATGTCAAAATGTGGGTAGCAGCCCACGGCCCACTTTACCGACCTATACGTTTTCTCAACATACATTATAATGACTATTATTATTCTATACATAATAATGACTATTATTATTCTATTTGAACTATTTTTAAATGCATATTATTTAAACTAACTACAGTTGTTTAGCAAGGTGTTAAATTAGGTTCTGTGACCGTTTCATGTGACCGTTTCATGTGACAGTGTGTTTACCATTGAAGAGTTGGCGATCAATAGGATTAACTCGGTGTATGTAAGAATATGACGTCATGTTTTCCAGGTATTAATTTAAACCGATTTCGTTATAGTGAATACAAAGTAAAAATATACTAGTGCATATTAAACGATTTATTTCTTACCCAATAACGTCATATATGATTTTTATAATCACTGATAATCATAATCATGGTACGGACTACAAATAGATGACCGACTTAAAACATAATATCATATCCAACTATTAATAGAAATGTTTGGTTTTCCTGGGAACTGGAAACCAAGAATAAATGTATTGCGTATTACGGCAAATGAATGTTCGAGAATAGGGAAGAAGGGAAAACAGGTGAGTGCATGAATTCGTTGACATTGTATTATTATCATAAACTATTTTAAAATTTATTTCGTTTTACTTATATTAAAATAATTTCAAACAATTCTAAGTTTACAATAACACACAGTAAGTACGGTTGCCTTGTTTATAATGAATGGTTGTACATATATGTAATATGAACTAAGGTAAAACCTTGAGGCGAGCACAGAAGATTTAGAAGTAAATTTTAAACAGATAAAAATCAATGAAAGAACAATACAAATAACTTGTCAAATTGAATCAACTCAATAATGAGGTCCTCTCGGGTTTTGGGGGGAACATGGAAATTTATATTGGTGAACAAGGGAACAATGGCTGTTATTTTCAGGGAACAAGAGAACATTGACACATATTTTAAGGCAACAAGGGAACATGATTTTACTGGAAATAAAATTCTAACATCTAGTTTACAAAATGTAACCCTTCAAACAATATTTTTGTGATGACAGTGTTGTATGAGATGCAACAATAATGACTGTAGGCCAGAATGAATTTTGGGGAACATTAGCAAATCTTTTAAACAGTAGAAATACTTTTAGATAACAAGGGAACATTGGGGGTTGCGGGGGGGGGGGGATTTGATGGAATAAAGGAAAGTATTTGTGGGGAACAAGGGAACACTGACTCATATTTTCAGGGAAAAAAGGAAGATGGACCTCTTCTCCCCTCCTGGTGGGGGGGGGGGGGGCCTCAATAATACTAAGAAGAATGTATAAATCATTAAATGCAATGTACAAGTTGAAAGGGACACATTGCATTTACCATATTGTTCATACTGAGTGGGGTGGAGGGGTGGGGGTGGGGGAGATTAAAACAGGCAAAAAAATGTTCAAAACGTTTTTTGATAAGAATGAATTCAAGTATATATTTAGATTAATTTGATTCAGACTAGCTTGAAAGAAACTACACCGCCAGACTGAGCATTTACCTCACTGCTTCAAGAAGACACTGTCATGATGTAACTGAAAGATTGTTAACTATATACATACATTGTTTCAATTGCTTTTTTACAGTTTTTTTTCTTTTTGCCAGAAATGTTTATATTTTCTATGTTATTACTTATTACTAAATATATGCAAACTGTAACCTGAGTATTTAGCCGATAACACTTATATGATTTATAAATAGATCAGAGATGGGGATAATTGTTTTAATTTTAACACCACAGACCATCTGTCCTGATCTTACATTGAATAATAACCGTCTGAACAAGATGGCAAGTTGCATTCACTTCAGTGAATGGGTTTGAAGAAATCCAACGATTTTATCTGTGTGTGACCCTAAATGGGCCACTCCTAAAAGATGCTAGTGTCACCATCCAATGCTGGTTGTAAATGCCTGACAGAATAATGCAACTATCAGTCGCAGACAACCATTTAAATATAAACAAAGGATAGATGACTCTTTTCTTGAGAAAATATTCAGTGTGATGCACCCTTCTGTAGTGTAAATTTCAATTTTTGCTTTTCACTACAGTGCCAGTCCACCCTGGTGTTTCATCTCTGTTCTGGTCCATTGTGTTCCGGTGAATCATACCAACGGTCTATAATTACAGTGGTTTCTCCTACTAGCGCGGGTTCTTTAATATCGCGGTAAACACTATTTTTGATGACTTCACCCTCAAGCGCCACCTACCTGTGATCAAAATCTCACAATTCATACCCGAAGGTCACGCGAATGTTTACAAATACATATCGGCAAAATGTCGCAACTCATGGTAGGTAAAATTGGTTTTCCATATAAATACATAAAAACCATCACAATGTGTAAATTTCCCCACCCCCTTGCCAACAAAAGAACCCATACCACTTCGTAAAATAAGTTTATAAACTTTGGGGCTCCGTCAAATCTTCGTCTGCTTGGTGATATTTTATGAATGAAGTTGTTGTGGTCACGTGACGACGCTATGTTGCGAACAGGTGACCTCCCAAAGCGCCAATAAATTAAGGGGAACTAATAAAAAAGCCCTGCTACGCCTTTTCCTACGGAGTTCTAGGCTGGGCGTTCCCAAATAGATTTGTAGCCGCACATATTGAGGGGGTGCGAGACACCTTGTTTTGTTTCTTGGTGACTTCTGTCCACATTGGCCACACCTTAAGTACTGCGGTAATGTTACAGCGTGACTGTTTACATTAAAAGAAAATGTTGAATTTCAGCATATAGTTGTAGTTTAATTTTTAGATATATCCCATTTACTTTATTTAGCAATCATTAAACTCTAGTTAGGACCTCCACTGTTTACCGCGATATTAGAGTGCTCTCCACCGACAACAGTAAAAACATAGCTGTCGATATCAGATAAAATTCTTATTCTTTCAATATTTAATCCATCTAATATTTTAATACTATGGACAAATACAAATGAGATGTTTGTGAACGTAACCAGGACAGACATAATTTTAAATAAATGTTGTATTATCATTTATTTAAACTGCTAATAGTAAGTACCGCGATATTAGGGAACACCATCCTATGTAATAAAACAAATTCAAACAATTCCTGTTTTTAAATTCTATAATGAGGTGACTTATAAATCACTATCTGAGTCAAATAAATGAGAACCAGACCATATTTTAAACGATAGGACATCCACCTGTAAAATCTGCACAATGTAATCTGGACTTATGAATGTGTATAATGTACAGTAAGGTATCTATCTACCGTTTACTTGAGACAGATAGTCTAGACTTTTCAGGAAAGTGGGGTCTGTTGTCTGAGGAAACTTTTCATCTTTTGTTTAAGGGTGGGGGTGGGGCGGGGGGGGGGGGGGTGTGGGAGGGTGAGAAATTGGGGTGGGGGATATTTTGTAGATTTTTCTAGGGGGTAGTCTGAAGAAACGCTTTCCGTGCGCGGCGAGGGTGGGGTGGTGAAACATTTTTTTACTTTGTCCATAATTAATCATTTAAACTTGCTCAACATCAACTCACAGAAGTGTTAGAACAAAGTGAAAGCAATTGTAATTGTAATCCGAGTCTTTCAGAAATTACCTAAGTTGTCACTAGTCGTCTGCAAATAATGTCAATATTTACTACTGTTACGTCACTGATTTCAACACGCGCTAATTTACATAATCTTGCAAGTTTCCGACCAAGATGATTTAATGTTCAAATCGAAAGTTTGCAAATAAAAATACCAATTTATTCACTCACATATGCTCCTAGTGTTGTGTTAACATTGCGCGCTATGCAGTTGTTGACATGTTCAGTATATACTTGCAGTTACTGACATTTTTTTAATTTAACACGAGAACGACGGCTTCTCTACAAAGCCACAGTTTCGCAATTTAACCCTTTACATATTCTGCTGCACATATTCTATAGGAATTGTCAACGAGTCAGAGAGCTTTTCAAATTATTTTTGAAACTCTATTCTAACCAGTCATAACGGAAACGTTGCATAGAAAACTGTTTTAAAGAAAACAAATCAGAAATTCGAAACTATAACTCCTAAAATTGTTACCGGTGTCTGCGTTAGAACAGTTTATAGCGTGACAACGACGATTTACCATCAAATTCGAGAAGCATAGATTAGCAATTATCTCCTTTTTTCTCCTGTTACCGTAAAGTTCGCTTGCGCTCGAAGTGCCTTCGTCACTTCTCGCTATCTATGCTCGCTACTAAGGTTAAATTGTGTATTCGTTCGCTTTTGTTATGAACGTATCTCTGTTAGATTTAATAAAGATAACATGAACAATAAATGACGTTTCGTCACTCGATAAACATTAGCCTATGTCTTCGCGTGCAGTTAAACTGGAATCAGTCTATACAATAATCTTAAAAAATCATAAATATAATTTATTTGTCATTTAAAAATAATACTCTGCATAAAAACTGCTTTTTTATTTCGTTCTGTTTCTCTTCGTGACCGGATTTATATGTTCTAATCAGATCATGAACGTTATAGGGAGATATTTGCCTCATGGATAGGGAAGCATTCTCTAATAGTTAAAATAGGAATTGTTTAAAACATTAAGGAGTGATGCCAGTCCAGCGCACAGTCAACAATGAGATACAACAATAACTTAGAAGAAAGTTCTTTTCTTGTTTCTTGTTGCCAAAATAATTATACAGAAATTTCATTGCCACTGTTGACGTTGAGAAATGTTGTTACCTTAGCGTAGACAGTTGTTGCCTTTCGTGTTAGTAATGTTACATCTAAGGAAGAGGTGATAATGTGTCGCCATCATCCATTAGAGGAGATTGTTACCGTTAACGTTGAAATTGTTACCTTTTTACGGAGTTTTTTTAGCTTTAGCAGAAGTGTTACATTTAAATGTAAACAGTGAATAAATAAAAGTTATAATTTTTTTTATATCTTTGATAGTTTGTCCTTAGCCGTTTATCATAACAAATGGACACGTGTATGTTGTCGAACGATTGTCCAATGATGAGGTTTTCATTTAAGTTAAAACAAATATAGCTTTAATTGGGATTCTCTCAAATACAAAAGTCACCACTTGATTATTTCTCGTGGGGTAACCTATAAATGGTTGTATGCATATTTATACTTTTATTAGTATTTCACACTGAAAGCTTTGTTTTTTTCTCATATGGCGTCGTTTAAACTAAAATTAAATCCAGCGGTCATGTATACTGAACTATATCATTTATTTTTCGAGTTAGAGCGCTGAACATCAACACGATAAAAGGGTCGATAACAGAGATACAGCCTTGGACAGTCAGTGACAAGAAGGCCGCTGGGGTTTAAAAAGAAGGTTCTGGGGTACACAAAATCTCACTCATACCCTATGTAATACACATGTTACAGAGTTTTTACAAAGAAAGGATTGTTTTTTAGCAACGACATAAAAACAAAACAATGTAGGACTATAAGTAAATTGAAAGTGTGGAAATGGATTGTGTGCAATCCGCGGCAGGGTAAGCCGGTTGAACTACTGCATTCCATGTGGATAACCTTCAAGGTCTAAATTTCACTTTTCCCTGATGTCAAATTAGTTAAAATACAGTTGGACAGTCTTAAACAATATAACAATTATTTCCTAATATATTTTGTTTTGTGTTATACATTCTTTTTTCACGAGAGGAAGGTACTGTTACAGTTTGATGAAGGTAGGACATGGTAATACTGATATAAAACAAAAAAAATCAATAAATTCCCCCGCCCAAACTTTAACAAAACGGTTCACATAACGTACAGTTTTCAGTAAGTAGGTCACAGTGACCTTGTTTTCAGGGTAAGGTCAGTGCTTCGTGAGAGGAAGATGCGGTTAAAGTTTGATTTATTTAATAATATTTTATTGCTTGATGTTATTTACATAAATACATGTGATATAAAAATTACAATAATAAATAACATTCACAAATGGATTGGACCACGAGTTATCACAACATCAGTTACGGTCCTTTCCAAATAGACAGAGTTCAACAAAATGGTTATATTAATATCTAGTCAAACAAAGCAAAGAGATAATGTTTTAACAATAGTAATCGAAAGGAAAAGAAATAAAAAGAAATACAACATACTAAACAAAATATCGTTTATCAAAAACCACTCCACACATGATAAGCCTCCCGTGTTCCATACCTTACCGCCATACCGCTGAGCCCACCCGTCATTCCGTAAAAGCTCACAAAGAACATATCAAAAAATACGACAGTACAGGAAAGAAAGCAATTATATTAGCTTTGAAAACGTTTCGTCTGTTTTATGAATTGTTGAACCTCAAAGAAAATGGTTTAAATGTGTTCATCGTTGAAGTTTTCAATGCAATATAACAGTTTTTGGGTACTTATCGGATGATTAATGCGCGTATTCACAAATAATTGAATTCGCTGATTTGTAAAAAGTTCACACCTCAAAAAAAAAATGTTCGGCTTCATAATCATTTGCATAGACACAACGAGGTGTATCCCGTAAATGATTGTTATAAAGATCTGCATTTAAATTACTACAATTGTTTCTAATACGTGCATGAATAACTGTTAGATACCTGTCAACATACAAGAAGAACTTAGGTATAACGGGGGGTTTGAAAAGCGACTTAAGTTTGCTTTTAAATATTGAAAGTGTTGTGGAGTCGCGAATTGTCGTGTCTAACTAATCCAAAATTTAACAGATGATGGTATTATCGATCTAGAATAAATCTCTGTATGGCGTGACAGGATGACGAAATCTTTATTGTTTCGTAGGTTATAGGGATTTATTTCATTAACTAAAGAAGAAAATAATTCGTTTAAATATAGTGGTAAGTCGCCATGTGTTTTTTTATAAACCAAAATTAATTTTTGGATAGCTCTGCGATTTGCAAGTGATATCCACCCGATTTCGTTCAGTAAATTGTCAATAGAAACAGAACGTGTGAGACCAGTAACTACTCTTGCTGCATCATATTGTATTCTTTCTAAAGTATCTTTTTCATAGTTAGTACAATAGTCCCATACTATAGATGCATATTCTAAAATAGGCCGTAAATATGAAACGTATATTTGGTTGAGAGTTGTTCGTTTTAGCTTAAATTTAATCATTCTCATTGATCCTAAGACTTTGTTTGAAGAACATACAATATTTGATATATGCTCATGCCAAGATCCATCACGACTGAGTGTGACTCCAAGATGTTTATGGTGTTCAACAAAATTTAACAGAGAAGCATCAAAATATAAGTTGGGTTGAATGGTTGAAAGAGAGAATAACATGGCTTTAGTTTTTGACGGATTAAATTTAACAAGCCATTGTTTTGACCCATCCAGGATTTCCTGCAGGTCATTATTTAAAGTGCTTTCCAAATAATTAGGGTCCGCTGAGGATATAGCTAAAGCGCTATCGTCAGCAAATAATCGAGTAGTGCTAAGAAGTGAGTCTGCAATGTCATTAACGTTAAGTAAAAATAAAAGGGGTCCAAGTACAGAGCCTTGAGGAACACCGGCATTGATGGTTTTAATATCCGAAAAAGAAGATCAGACAAAAACTTTCTGACGACGATCTTCTAAATAGCTAGATAACCGATTGAGTAAGTTTCCTGATATACCATACTTCTGGAGTTTTAAAATAAATCCTCGATGCCAAACCTTATCAAATGCTTTAGAAATATCACAAAATATCATGCAAGTTAATTTCTTTTCGTCAAAGGCTTTACAAATTTGATTGTATATATCAATCAATTTTAATACCGTGGTGTGACCGGGTAAGAAACCTGACTGTTTTTTATAAATTAATTTATTATAAAGCAAGAAATTATACAAATATTTGAACACTACACATTCCATCACCTTTCCGACACAACTAATCAAAGAGATTGGTCTATAATTTGAGGAAAAAAAAGGTTGATGAAGATCAATGCTGAGATACATCCCACTTCCATCCCGCCGATGACCTCCTTTTCAGAGTATGACCAGTGCCTCATGAGACGAAGATGCTGTTACAAAAGTTCGAAAATGGTAATGCTGAGATATCACGAAACAAAATGTTGACGCCTGCCCACTTCCGTCGCCCATCCGGTTGCGCCAATCTATAATAAAAGAGTATGAGAGTGGACCTTTGGAAATGACCGAACACGATAAATACAAAATATTGCAGTTTCGATTTGATTGAGACTGTTCATGAACGGTAGTGAAATATGCTTGCTACTGTTCACGCCCCCTAGCCCCTGGTTGAGCATAACTCAAAATTCATAAAATCAATAGTACAGAATTTTAATCATCCCGAAGATGGCATGCATATGGCGGTGGACATGCTATATTTACTGCCATTATGTTATGCCCCGAAGAGCGAACTAAACAAAATGGAATTTAGTTGGAGGCAGCGGTTATGAAGCCTGCTCATCACAAGTAACAGTAAAAGCCGGTTTTTGAAAACTCAACTAAAATGATTGCTTGATTTACACTGTAACTGATATGTCCTTCACTTCATTAACTTACATCAAAGTGAACGACGGCATACTGCAGCATTCTATCGATACGACGCATCAATGAATAGCTGCACTAAGCCATTTAATCTGAAAATCACATGTAATACTGCAGCGGTGAGCCATATAAATGGCATACTGCAGCAATATGGCAAACTGCTTTGTCTCACGCGTTGACACAATACTGGTATTCCAAGTATAAATCAGTTTGGTTTCCCACGTATATTTATATCCAGTGTAATGCCATATGAGTCACAAGTATGATATCATTACGGGTAAGTAATGTAATCTTTACGGGTATTTGGTTTCCGTAATGGGAGTACATGTAGGTAAATAAACTTGTCATTCATATCATGTCAAGTATGAATTTTTACTGACCGTTCCAAGTCGTTAACCTTGTCTTCACTACTCGTTGTGTTGTGTATTGCCCTTTTCATTGTACATTTAAGTCGCTCTTTGTGGTACAGTGGGGACCTACGGTGCCATTGCGTTTAAGTGCTGTGATTTCTATTGCGCCATTTCCCCCATAATCTCTCTATAAACATGGATCCCCCTCGTTGCAGAGCCACTTTTCAGCCAATGGCTATAGTTTAAAACAAAATGACAGGTTTTACAAATCAGTACATATACAAATATACTGTAAAACGGGATATGAAATTGTATTACTGACAGTATAATTTTAAACTATATTTTTCTGATCTCTAGGACATAGCGATAGTTTTTGAGGTATAGAAGGAGTATCCATCCATGTGAAGTTGGGTGTATATTATCCATTACTTTGTTTAAAGCTAAGTTAAATTGTTCATAGAGTTCTCCCTATAATTCTCTATATATACTCAAATTTGAGTCCTTAAAAAGGGCCACTATTTTATCACGGGCTCTTTTTTTAACTGAATCTGGCACTCATTGGAAATGTTGATATCACACATTTTAAAATCATGAGGTAATTTTTATTTCATTACGTTACCAACAATACTACGAAGTAATTTGGTAACAATAAATGCTATAAAATGCCTCACCCATGGGGGTATTTTTTTATTTATTTTTTAACTTACCAACAAATACTACGCAGCCATTTCGGAAAAATACTATTATATTATAGGTGCTTCCTAATCATGAAATGTCATGAAGCTAAATATATTACAATATGTGTAAGCACCTTAAATAAATACATTTTCACCACATAAAAGTAAAGATAGAATGTGTAACACATCAGTCGGATAGCAGACAGGTAAACGAGTATACAGATCGAAACGATTTGGATAAAGAGTATGAGGCAAGTAATAATTGAATGTTGTTTAACGGCTCATCAAAACAGTATAGGTTATTTAGAGCCGCCCCAGAGAGAGGGGAAGGATACATAGGAATCCGGGAACCGTGCCCTACTCTTATTATCGAATATATTCCTATGGTTCTTTAACGTGCTCGGAGGATAGAGGAAAGTAAATAATTGTGTTGTTTTTTCATAAAGCTTTAAAGATTAGCTAATGTGTGTGTATATATATACAGTCAACCCTGTCTATATACAGAGACCACCAATAGGAGGAACACAATTGGTCTCTTAAAACAGGTGGCTTTGTAATAAGGATGTATTTAAAAACAATAGCATTAGGAAATGAAATGGTGGTCTACTAAGGAGGTGGTCTCTTAATAGAGGTGGTCTCTTAAAAAGGTTGACTGTATCTAGTATAGTTATTATAAATAAGAAATAAAATAGCATTTCGTCATTTTATTGTATACAACACTGCTTATTAATACTGAAGTCGATACTTTATATGTGAGTGAGTGAGTGAGTGAGTGAGTGAGTGAGTGAGTGAGTGAGTGAGTGAGTGAGTGAGTGAGTGAGTGAGTGAGTGAGTGAGTGAGTGAGTGAGTGAGTGAGTGAGTGAGTGAGTGAGTGAGTGAGTGAGTGAGTGAGTGAGTGAGTGAGTGAGTGAGTGAGTGAGTGAGTGAGTGAGTGAGTGAGTGAGTGAGTGAGTGAGTGAGTGAGTGAGTGAGTGAGTGAGTGAGTGAGTGAGTGAGTGAGTGAGTGAGTGAGTGAGTGAGTGAGTGAGTGAGTGAGTGAGTGAGTGAGTGAGTGAGTGAGTGAGTGAGTGAGTGAGTGAGTGAGTGAGTGAGTGAGTGAGTGAGTGAGTGAGTGAGTGAGTGAGTGAGTGAGTGAGTGAGTGAGTGAGTGAGTGAGTGAGTGAGTGAGTGAGTGAGTGAGTGAGTGAGTGAGTGAGTGAGTGAGTGAGTGAGTGAGTGAGTGAGTGAGTGAGTGAGTGAGTGAGTGAGTGAGTGAGTGAGTGAGTGAGTGAGTGAGTGAGTGAGTGAGTGAGTGAGTGAGTGAGTGAGTGAGTGTGCAACAGCTGTCACAGTTTAAAAATGATGATATCAAGCAAATAAACGGTATTATTTATGATAACACGATGTTTACTTTTACCTAAAAAAAGCATGAAAGGAGAAATTTAAGTTTAAAATATATTTTTTATTCAAAATTCAAGTAGGCCTTAAGGACTTAAGGTCTGTGAGGATACAAACAAGTGAGGATATAAACACAATACAATGACAGGTAATACGAGATGAAACAACATAAACAAATGTACATACATATGTATATGGAGAAGATGATATATATATGTTCATATCATTAAATCATCTATTTTATACACACAGTCATTCACTATGTAATATAAAATATGATTAAGCCTATGTGGGAGTAATATTCACATTCCATGGACATTGCATCTTTTTAAATATTTGTATTTTATTTTATTTTACATTCTGTTTTATGTATTATGAAGATCGTTTTATAAATATTCCATACACATCACTATAAACATAGAAAGACATATGCATTTAAATGCAGTACGTCACTACAATGTTTGCAGGGTTGTTTTATGTATATATTTATATATATCATCTGTCAAAGATTTCACGCACTAAACATAAAACAAATAATATATACATCATCATGACGACTACAACAAAACACATGTGGCGTTGCACAATACATCGTCTAGGATAATAATTCAAGTGAATCTATATAGCATAGCGCAATCAAACATAAGCAAACGTTTTTGCATATATAATGCAACTAAGTATTGTGTATTATCATTATGAAACACAAGGAAACCCAAACTTTAAGACAATGCATGTATAATGCAGATGTGTATATAGCATAATTGCATATATTCTATGTCAAAAAATAAAACGCAAACGTTACAACATGACATTTTCCTTTACTCACACACAATTTAAAACTACAACATATATTTAAGAAATAGAACCTTATTTACGGTGAATTATCATGTAATATATTTATCACGGTTTGGAGTTCAGTTGTAAACAATAATATTTTAAAATCATGAGGGTACTTTTTATTTCATTACGTTACCAAACATACTACGAAGTAATTTGGGAACAATAAATGCTATAAAATGCTACACACATCAGGGTATTTTTATTTCTTTACATAACCAACAAATACTACGCAGACATTTTGAAACAATTATTATATAATAAATTATGCCTAATCATGAAATGACATGAAGCTAAATATATTATATAAATATTGCATCCCAGTGAAGGTGACAGTGGATATGTCAACCTGAGGAAAATAATGTCAACCGTGGCGAAGTTGACATTATTTTTCCGAAGGTTGACAATATCCACTGTAACCCCTCGACTCGGTTGCCATTATTTTCCTAAGGTTGACAATATCTGGGATACAATATTTATTTTATTATACCGAACAAAAAATGTTTTGATTAAAATTTAAATACATGAGGGGAAAAAATCCCAATAATTTTTTTTTGTTGTTGTTTCTTTATTTATGTTTTTATACCAGTTTTGATTTAAAGTAACACATCTGCTCGCCACATTTGTTTATTGTCGTTTGTACGACTGACATAACTTCCACTATATTTTAATAAGCGTCCACCGAGAAGCGTGTCGTTATTGGAAAAATCCAAAACCTATTTTTATACTTCCCGTGACGTCGCAATCGTATGCTAGTACAAATTGTTTACCAATTGCTGCACGCTGAGGGTATGGGTAATTTATACAGGAGTGTAAACGTCAGGTATAATAATACAATATGTGTAAGCATCTTAAATACATTTTCACCACATAAAAGTAAAGATAAGGTGTGTAACATATATCAGTCCATATATCAGTCGGATAGCAGACAGGTAAACAATTTTACAAATCATTTTTTTTGGATAAAGCTTTAAAGATTAGCTAATGTGTGTATATATACAGTCAACCCTGTATACAGAGACCACCAATAGGATGGAAAAACTGGTCTCTTAAAACAGGTGGCTTTGTAATACAGAATGTATTTTAAAACAATACAATTGGGAAATGAAATGGTGGTCTACTAAGGAGGTGGTCTCTTAATAGAGGTGGTCTCTTAAAAAAGGTTGACTGTATCTAGTATAATTATTATAAATAAGAAATAAAATAGCATGAGTTCATTTTCCTACTTTAATGTATACAACACTGCTTATTAATACTGAAGTCGATACTTTATATGCGAGTGAATGAGTGAGTGAGTGAGTGAGTGAGTGAGTGAGTGAGTGAGTGAGTGAGTGAGTGAGTGAGTGAGTGAGTGAGTGAGTGAGCAACAGCTGTCACAGTTTAAAAGTGAGTGAGTGAGTGAGTGAGTGAGTGAGTGAGTGAGTGAGTGAGTGAGTGAGTGAGTGAGTGAGTGAGTGAGTGAGTGAGTGAGTGAGTGAGTGAGTGAGTGAGTGAGTGAGTGAGTGAGTGAGTGAGTGAGTGAGTGAGTGAGTGAGTGAGTGAGTGAGTGAGTGAGTGAGTGAGTGAGTGAGTGAGTGAGTGAGTGAGTGAGTGAGTGAGTGAGTGAGTGAGTGAGTGAGTGAGTGAGTGAGTGAGTGAGTGAGTGAGTGAGTGAGCAACAGCTGTCACAGTTTAAAAATGATGATATCAAGCAAATAAACAGTATTATTTATGATAACACGATGTTTACTTTGTACTTAAAAAAGCATGAAAGGAGAAATTTAAGTTTAAAATATATTTTTTATTCAAAATTCCAGTAGGCCTTAAGGCCTTAAGGTCTGTGAGGATACAAACATGTGAGGATATAAACACAATACAATGAGAGGTAATACGAGCTAAAACAACATAAACAAATGTACATATATATGTATATGGAGAAGGTGATATAGATATGTTCATATCATTAAATCATCTATTTTATACACACAGTCATTCACTATGTAATATAAAATATGATTAAGCCTATGTGAGAGTAATATTCACATTCCATAGACATTGCATCTTTTTAAATATTTGTATTTTATTTTATTTTACATTCTATTTCATGTATTATGAAGATCGTTTTATAATATTCCATACAAATGACTATAAACATAGAAAGACATATGCATTTAAATGCAGTACGTCACTACAATGTTTGCAGTGTTGTTTTATGTATATATTTATATATATCATCTGTCAAAGATTTCACGCACTAAACATAAAACAAATAATATATACATCATCATGACGACTACAACAAAACATATGTGGCGTTGCACAATATATCGTCTAGGATATTAATTCAAGTGAATCTATATAGCATAGCGCAATCAAACATAAGCAAACGTTTTTGCATATATAATGCAACTGAGTATTGTGTATTATCATTATGAAACACAAGGAAACCCAAACTTTAAGATGTGGATGCAGATGTGTATATAAAATAATTGCATATATTCTATGTCAAAAAATAAAACCCAAACGTTACAACATGTCATTTTCCTTTACTCACACACAATTTAAAACTACAACATATGTTTAAGAAATAGACATTATGTACGGTGAATTATCCTGTAATATATCACGGTTTGGAGTTCAGTTGTAAACAATAATTTCACTCGTTACAATTGAACGACAAACAGTGATATATTACACAATTCACCGTAAACGATGTTCTATTCTATTCTAATACCCCCAAAATGTAAAAATAACGCACACATCTGAAATCTTTCGCATTGCTTTGCTTATAACTCTCCTAACGTTGCAAACGTCTCCTGACGAGGAAACGTTAGAGTGATATCTTTCGCATTGACTTGCTTATTATGCTCCTAACGTTGCAAACATTACAGTGATATCGTTGAATATAACGAGATATTTTAAACTAGGCTGCATAGTGCGGGTGTATTAGAAAAATACATATGTGTTATGTTTATATTGTGTCAGTGTGTCATTATGGGTTTACAATGATTACATACTTGGGATTCCTCTTAATCATTATGTCATCTCGGCCTATTTGAAATACGTATAGCATTTATGTCTGACTAAACCTGGTACGCTGAATTTATCTTTAAAACTGATCGACCACTTTAAACTGGTTTTCATAATGGACTCTGGAAGTATACAATATGAAAGTTAAACAATAAAAAACCTTGAATGAAGTGATTAACCATTACATACTGATTGTTATATATAGCATTCTTCCAAACATAAATAAATGACTAATAAGAGCTATATTAATGAATGATTAATAAGAGCTATATTAATGAATGATTAATAAGAGCTATATTAATGAATGATTAATAAGAGCTATATTAATGAATGATTAAGCAAGCATGTAATTTAAATGAAACAGAGTTATGATATTATTTAGTTGTTAAAATTAAAGTACCTACTATTTTTTTTTTTATAGTTTCAGTTCATCGGAGTTAAATTGTTGCGAATGCTTACTACATCCCAAAATAAGTCCAGTAGTTATTGACTTGCGGAGGATAAACCACAACAAAATGGAGAACGCTAGTTTTTATACCTCGGGTAAGGCGTAGATATTTGTAATCATATTACCTACTTGACAAATTGTTTTGCCTTTCTCTCTGTTTACTTGTCTAACGATCTCATTCCATTTTTAAGCTGTGTGAAGATTAACACAATGAGGTAAATATTGTGATGATAAACGCAATGTAGTAAATATTGTGATGATAAACGCAATGTAGTAAATAGTGTGATGATAAACGCAATGTAGTAAATAGTGTGATGATAAACACAATGTAGTAAATAGTGTGATGATAAACGCAATGTAGTAAATATTGTGATGATTAACGCAATGTAGTAAATATTGTGATGATAAACACAATGTAGTAAATAGTGTGATGATTAACGCAATGTAGTAAATATTGTGATGATAAACGCAATGTAGTAATTATTGTGATGATTAACGCAATGTAGTAAATATTGTGATGATAAACGCAATGTAGTAATTATTGTGATAATAAACGCAATGTTGTAAATATTGTGATGATAAACGCAATGTAGTAAATATTGTGATGATAAACGCAATGTAATTAATGTTGTGATGATAAACGCAATGTAGTAATTATTGTGATGATAAACGCAATGTAGTAAATATTGCGATGATAAACGCAATGTAGTAAATATTGTGATGATAAACGCAATGTAGTAATTATTGTGGTGATAAACGCAATGTAGTAAATATTGTGATGATAAACGCAATGTAGTAAATATTGTGATGATAAACGCAATGTAGTAATTATTGTGATGATAAACGCAATGTAGTAAATAAAGTCATAATTTTACTGCGCATTAAATATTCAGATACTTTGTTTAAACATAGTTTATGTTTTACCTTTCTGTATAAGCATTTATATATTGTTTTCTCTAGAGAATAGTTTGCATTGACAATAACTGTATTTCAGCAAAATGATTTATCAAAATGGGCACATTATGTGTTTAGGCTTAAATTTTTACGTTGTACATCGGGCATAGGGGTAAAGGGGTCCAACTTAAAATGTACAAAGAAATGATACGATATACTGAAAGGAAAAAGAAACGCATAATCAAAAAATTGCCTATATTACACTATCATATACACCTAAGGGAACAGGCAATATTTATCTGGGGGTTCGGAACGGTGTAAATAAAAATGTTATATAAAAATAAATGTACGTCCCATGGCAAGCAAACGGAAAAAAGGTATCGTCCCATGGCTTGTCGCGACAAATAAAGTACCTGTCCCGTGCCATTTTGCACCATTTCCATTGCCCATATAAAAATTGCCTGGTCCTTACCAAATAAGGTTTGTTGCAACCTTGCAGCGATCAATTTTGTTCACCATAACAATTCTTAATTGTTCGTCAATGTTCGCCAATAGCGGTGATGTTGCCGCAAACATTATGATAATCTTTGGCGAACTTGCCGCAAAGTCGCAAAAAAGCTATACATCCGCCAGAAACATTTATTTATTTGGAACATTCACCATAACATCACCACAAACTTACTTGCATGTGTTTTGTTCGCCACAACATTGCGATAAATGTTAGCAATCCGATTATTATTTTTATTGCACGCCGTAACATCACCACAACCTTTTAAATTCAGATTTGCCGTTTGTTTATTCACAGAACATCACGACAAACTTTTCCATTCTGATCTGCTGTATCTGAAGACTCTGTTAGCCAAATCATCATCGCAAAACTTAGACTCTATACGGAATTTTATTATTTCCAGTTACTTGCTATTAAATTAAAATTTGCATTTTATGTCAAAGGACGAACCACTTGAACAAGTAATTTAGCCAAGTGTAATTTTTTCGTGGAACCTTATTTTTAAACATTTGTTTAATTGTGTTCAATGCAAGAACATTTTAAAATACCAAACACCATGATAACATTTAAAACCAAAGCAATTAAAATTGTATCCCAAGTGCAAAATAATATGGCAGTATGACCTCAATAGGTAGATGTGTGTATATATACGTTTGTTGGTTTACCTAGGGTCTGGTGCTGATTATGAGATATCCAGGCACCATTGGTGCCTATTGGACTGCTACAGTTAGTGACATATCCATGAAAATGGGAGTAATGCAGAAATGACAGCACACGACATCTCCATGAAAATGAAAGTAATGCAGAAATGACAGTGCTCAACATCTCCATGAAAATGAGAGTAATGCAGAAATGACAACGCTCGACATCTCCATGAAAATGGGAGTAATGCAGAAATGACAACGCTAAACATCTCCATGAAAATAAGAGTATTGCAGAAATGACAGCGTTCGACATCTCCATGAAAATGAAGAAATGACAGAGCTCAACAGTACTCGATATCTCCATGAAAATTGGAGTAATGCAGAAATGACAGTGCTCGACATCTCCATGCAAGTGAGAGTAATACAGAAATGATAGTGCTCGACATCTCCATGAAAATAAGTAATGCAAACATGACAGCGTTCGACATCTTCATAAAAATGGGAGTAATGCAGAAATGACTCCACTCGACATCTCCATGAAAATGTGAGTAATGAAGAAATGACAACACTCGACAACTCCATGAACATTGGAGTAATGACAGTACTCAACAGCGCTCGATATCTCCATGCAAATGAGAGTAATGCAGGAATGAAAGTGCTCGATATCTCCATGCAAATGGGAGTAACGTAGGAATGACAGAACTCGACACCTCCATGCAAATGGGAGTAATGTAGGAATGACAGCACTCGACATATTCATTAAAATGGGAGTAATGCGGTATGACAGCGCTCGACATCTCCATGAAAATGAAAGTAATGCAGAAATGACAGTGCTCGACATCTCCATTAAAATGGGAGTAATGTAGGAATGACAGCACTCGACATCTCCATGCAAATGGGAGTTATGCAGAATGACAGCGCTCAACATCTCCATGAAAATGAAAGTAATGCAGAGATCACAGTGCTCGACATCTCCATGAAAATTGGAGTAATGCAGGAATGACAACGCTCGACATCTTCATTAAAATGGGAGTAATGCAGGAATGTCAGCGCTCGACGTCTCCATAAAAATGGGAGTAATGCATAAATGACAGCGCTTGACATCTCCATGAAAATGAGAGTAATACATTAATGACAGATTTTAATTTTCAGAGGATTTATTTAAATAGTGTCAGTTTTTTTAAATTGTGTCGATTAATTTAGCTATAGTGAATTTAATTAAATTGTTGCACATTTAGTAAAACGAAGGTCCATTTATTTAGAATTCACAAACAATTATTTAAATCAAAACCATTTAGTTAAGTCGTATTGATATATTTAAATCGTGAGGATATAATCTAAATCGTAAGGATATACTTTAAATCGAGAGCATTTATTTAAATAGTGTCGAATTATTTAAATCGTGTCATTTTATTTAAATCGAGTCAATTTATTTAAATATGTTGAGTCCATGTTAAATAGTGAAAAAACTAAATGTTTTTGAGCTAAATATTTTATTTACTTTACAAACGGCGCACCATTGTTCTATTTCATAATTTCAGTTCACTATTTATTTTGAAAAACATCACCAGAACATTGCAGAGAAAAGAATTATGCAAATGAAGTTTGCTGCAAAGTTTTTTACTATATAAATGAGGTCTGCGGCAAAGTATGAGCAAACATCGCCAAAACATCGCCAGAAGATTACAGCTAAAAGTGTTGTGCTGAGAAGTTGCGGTGAACATCATTAGAACCTCATTTGCATATTTGTTTGCTGCAACTTTGCCGCATACTCCAATTGCATGGTAAAAATGAGCCGCAACTTGCTCTAACCAGTAGGCCTTATTGCCTACTGACCGTTCCAAGTCGTAGGCCTTATTGCCTACTGACCGTTCCAAGTCGGTATACCTGTCTTCACCACCCTTTCTGTTGTTTTTTGTCTCTTTCATTGTGTTTTCAAGTCCTTGTTTGCAGTACAGTGCGAGCCTACGATGCCATTGCGTTTGGACGCTGTGGTTTCTATAGGACCCTTTATCTCATTTTGGCCGCAAACTTGTCTGCCACAGCTTTGCAGCAATGTTTTCCGCAGAGTTGCAGCAAACAGTCGCCAGAAGCCTATATTTTTCGTAATGGGGCCTTTTGTGGTCTAAAATCACTGCTTCAATATTTGTAATTGTTTAAAGTTTTCTTGTGGGGGAAAGAATATGACTTTAAAAAAAGTGTACGTCCCATGGAAAGCTAGCGGAAAAAAGTATCGTCCCATGGTTTGTCGCGACAAAAAAAATACCTGTCCCATGCCATTTTGCACCGATCCCAACCCCCCAATAAGTATTGCCTGGTCCCTAATTCCACGTAATATTCCAGATATATCACAACGTGTTTTGTACAAAAAAGGGCTACAACTAACTATAGAAAGGACAACTCTGTAATGTAGTAGACATTTTAATCAAAGTATACTTTGTTACACGAAATTTATAAATGTTGAAGTTTCGCTTGAAAAGGTTTTGATATTTTTTATCACGATTTGGAAAAACTTTCAAAAGTAAGACATAAGATGTAGCCCTTTAAATATGTAAACGGGTTTAACAATGCTTGGTATTGGTCTAAAGCACATGATTGTAACGATATTTCCTAAATTGTTTGCTTTATTTTTTTTCATGCAAAATATAACGAGTATTTATAAAATATTACTTAACCCAGCACTTTAATATTGTAGGCGCTGATATCGTCAACGTGATGAACCTATGCCAAGATCACATCTTAGATCATCTTTCGTTTGATGTGACAATGGATCACATGACTACAAAAATGGTTTTTACCGATAGTGAGATACAAGATATCAAGGTAATTATTATAAATGAATGCAAGTATTATTTTTCCTTAAAGAATTTTTGTGAAAAATATAAAAAGTGCACTTTTCGAAGAATTGTTTTCTCTTCAAAATGTGTTACATATCAATAGTATAAACAGTTTTAAACTTCGTCCATGTCATACACTTGTTAATAGTTTTCCTAACTGTATTGCTTTGCAAATTATGTTATTGTTAGAATAACTTGTTTGGTTATTTTACCCTAGGATGAATGTAAAAACTCATGGAAAGTGCGAGAATTGATACAACTAATAAAGAAAAGAGGAGTGAATGCATACAATGCGTTTCTATCTGCCCTACGGAACACAAGGCAGGAGCATGTCTACGACGAACTAAAGAAGGTTGAGCATACGGTTAAATGCGAATTGGTTCAGACATCAGTCGAACAGAATAAAGAGAATATAGCAAACACAATGATGAATATCACAAAAGGGACACAGTCTTCTCAGGACAAAGGTAAACCACAAATACATAGTTTTCATAGTTTTAGGAAATTTGGAAACTTATTACCATTGTGAAGCCTGCATTATATATTTTATACCTATAGGTTGCCGAATACTTATAAGTATTTTTTTGCTTCCTATAGGCCACACTGTTTGCTTTTAAGAAGATAAAAATGAAACGACGCATACACATTCAATATTGTCTTATTTTCAAGATACATCCTTTCCAATGTGCTTAAACGGAACACGATTACCGTACAGAACAGTTCATCGGAGTCGCCATTTTTGTTTAAATGCATAACCGAGGTCAACGCGTATCTGTATTTGAACGAGGGTGATATCACAGTTTAAAAATAAGTATAAAAGTCGAACAGGAAATGCAGCTTTCACAAAATACTGTCAACCCAACAACACGCAAAAGGACAAACATAAATGGCAATTTTAACAAATAAAGGCATATGAAGCCACACACACAAAATGGGTTGACACTAGGGCTACCGCCTTCGAACCGTCAGTGGCAAAAAAGGTTGTTGGGGGGTTAAAAACAGGTTCTAGGGTGCACCAAACCTCACACTTACTCTACTGTCATCCCAATAAAACGGGACAGTGTAAATAAAGAAATCCCCGCCATGACCTATTCTCTAACCAACAAGGCAGCATTTATAGACAATATAAATAAAACACAAAGATGCTCGTGTATATATAAATACACACAAAAAAAATAGCATAGAAAGCCACAAATAAGGTACTCAATGACTTGGCAGAAGCCAGAGCAACAACAGAATAAACCATTCAGGGCATAACAAGGCAAGATTGCAGACAAACATCAAACGTCACCGTCCTTTTGGTCTTTAGGTAGACGTCATCATAGGGTCCACAGCCTGTCCGATCATCGAACAATTAAGGAGGAAAGCATATTGGCGAATTCTAAATGGGTCCATCACCAAGCATGCAGTGCGTTGCAAAATGATAGGGTCATAACCTCTTTTGATAAAGCTTTTAACAAGTGTAACAAAGATAGTATAAAAGTGATCATGATCAAAGGTCTTACGAAGTCTGTAAATCGCATCACCATAGAAGTCAGGTTATGATAGTCCTTGTCGCAGAATAGTTCCTAAATTACTTTTATATTTGGAAAGAAGGTTACGATAATAACATTTTGCAAAGGTTGTACGAAGTTTATGGTAACGGTAGCCCTGATTGAGTAGCTTTTTATTTATACATAGATTACGAATATTGAAGTCCTCAACTCGAGTACAAGCTCTAGAAAAACAAATAGGTTGAGACATATATACCCTATAAGAAGTTACTCGGAGAACATTAAGCACCGGCTTAAGCGATATTCTACTTTAAGCCACACATATTGGGTTTGATGAATCTAAAGGACCAGTAAGTAATAACACTACTGATTTGTAGTCAGGGCAAATGTTAACGGCCGCCACACAGAACTAAACAAACGCTAGTGTGAATGTCAATAAATACTGAAAAGTGGATTCATTGGAACCCAATCTCTGTGCCTTTAAAGTAGTATACCGCTTAATCCGGTACTAGGAAGCATGGGAGATGTTGCGCATTATATTACCTCTCATGAACATACTCAATAAAACCGAGTCTGCTACTTTTTTCTCTTGTTTGTGTTTGTTGCTTCCAATGGATCCCCTTTTCGGAATTTATTATAAATATGGGCTTACTCACAGACCTAGTATAATATGTATGTGGTATATTAAAATAACGAGTACCTTGTTCTTTTCTCGCACAACAGGTAGAGTTAATGTCGGAAGATCAAACGACTCGTCACTGATAGAAAACAAAACAAACACAAATGGAAACGTCTCTGTAAACATAGGGAAAGACAATGGGTCACATGAAGGTGGAGTTCAAACAAAGACGGAAAGCAGTAGCTCAAGCTGTAAATCCATATCTTCAGTTGTTCCGGTGTCGGGTGCTAGCAATAACTGGCTTTATGTCGATTGATTTTACAAACTATAAACACAGAGAACGACAAAGGGTAACATGATGGTGAATTCCAGGACGTACGAATGAATGAACGAATGAATGAATGTTGTTTTACGGCACGTCGACACATAAATAGGTCATTAGGACGTACGAGTACAAACAATAAAGGAAAGCAGTATTTCAAAATCTTCAGTTGTTCTAGTGTCGAGTGCTACACTAATGTGCTACATGATGAATGGTTTAACGAAGTATACTGTCAGTTGTGTACCGAATGACGATTGCGTTTGGTTTGTTTAAATATATTTAATTTTGCAAAGCTTACATAACGTTGTATATAGTTGAACAAAGCATATTAACGGATTTGACGGAAAACAATATTGTTTATAGAATTATTTTGCTTAAGAGTGTTATTTGTATTTAACTTAATAATGACGATAGTGTTGCACATTTTAAAGTTGAAGTTATAATAATAGATATCATAAACAGTAGATCTAGCACAAAATAAAATAAAAAAGCGTTCAAAAGAAAAGGGTAATGCTAGGAAAGCTTGGAATACAAAGGTCAGAAAATTAACAAAAATCGCGTGCAGCAATGTCATGATATACTTTTAGTCAGTCTTTGTTCAATTAAATAGAACAATTATATTAAAACTTTTACTTACAATTAAAACCCGTTATGGTTTTAAAGTTCTTACGTACTTACCATGCGTACAGACAGGACTCTGAATACAACTTTTCTACTAGTTTGGTTATCTTCGGAATATAATCATTTTACGCCATTACATTATACTATTTTGTTCTACATCATGATTAGATCTCAAGTGTTTTCAGGGACATAATTATACACGTTTTCTTATTTTACAAGCTTAATTATTAGATTAGATTTGTTATACGTACGTCTATTTTAAATTCGTATAAATTATAAATATTTATGCATGATATTATATATGTTATAAGTGGTTCTATTTTTATTCATATACATGTTAAAGTTAAATGAAATATGTAAGATAAAATGGCGCAAATGTTGTCTCATGTATCCGCGGTTTTGTTGTCTATTTTTGCATGTATCTATCATATAGATACACAATTGTTTTATTTACATATGCTAATTTGTATGACTTATGTAACGTTTAAACATATTGATTAACACTTTAAGCAGAAGTCTGACCTAGATGCAAAAAAATGAGGATTATTTTGTATGAAAAAAGAGTATGATAATGGACCTTTGGAAACGGCCGAGCACGACACATACGAAATATTGCAGTCTCGGTTTGATTGAGACTGTTCATGAGTGGTAGTGAAATATGCTAGCTACCGCTCACGCCCTCTAGCCCCGGGTTGAGCAGAACTCAATATTCATATTCATATTTATTGAAGTCGCAATAAGACGTAAATAAGACGCAACGTAATGCCATACTTTATAAATGTGTTCTGTGTGCATATTATAGTGTTCTATGTGTTAGAGACGTACCTTATGTAAGTATTGTTCTATTATGTTCTGTTGGTATAATATCTTTTTTAAATGTTTGTTAAAATAAGGCTCAAATCGTTGATACATATGTAATAAATATAATGTATGTAACGTTTAAAGTTTGTTTTCAATCTTGTCTTGTCGTGCCACTTACAGTTTATTCTCTTGTTGCTCTGGTTTCTGTCAAGTTTTTGAATGCTTGAATTACTGGTTTAAAACCCCGGCGGCCCTTTTTTGCCACTGACCGCTCCAATGCGGTAGCCCTATTGTCAACCCTTTTGTGTTTGTAATGTCTTATTTTGCCTTTTATTCATCTTTAAAGTTGTTCTTTGTTTCTGCGTGTGTTCGTGGTTGACTGACGTCCTTGAATGGTTGTTTTCCTTTCGATTTTATATCTACTTTTAAAGGATATATACATGATTCTCTGTGTATTATACTTATATTGCCTCCCAATGCCTTCTAGTTTGTTAGAGATATATGGCCTGGCGGGGATTACGTTACGATGTCCCGTTTAATAGGGATGATAATATGGAAATAGTGAGGTTTGGCGCTCCCTAGAATCTGGCTTAAACCTCGCCTCCGCACCCACCCACCCACCCACACCAAGCGGCCTTTTTGCAACTGACCGTTAAAAGATGTTGTCAACCTTCTTATGTTTGTGGTGGTGTACACTTAGTTTCCTTATGAATTTTGTTAATTTTAAATTCTTGTTTCTGGTTGACTGTGTTCTGTGAATGATACATTTTCTGTTCGACATGTATACATACTTTCATTGTATGTCCATCTCTCAATATCAAACAAAACTATGCAACTTCATATTGCTTTTAATGATTCAAAGTTGTTCTTGGAATGAGGGGTCGCTTTATATAACATAAACAATAATGCATTTTTGTTTTGCATCTTTTCTGGTGTTTAAAAAGACGTCGCGAGAGTCATTGATCGTAAATGTAATACCTTCTTAATAACCAATCAGCATTCAGTGTTTTAATTAAGCATGTTAGCTATTATTTTTAGCATGTCGCAAGATGACCCTAGTGGTTGGGACTAACTCAGGAAAGAATCAATGTCGTTGACTGCATTTAAATAAGTTTAATGAACTTTTAAAATATGTTAAATATATATACAACTATCAAAGAAACACAAGCGAATACACAGATGAAAGATGAAAAAGACTGTTCGCATGAATGTGTGAGACGTTCGTAGTATTATAGTATTACCCACGAATACTGAATATGTCGACTGTCTGTATATGACGTTACAACAATGTTTATGATCAGTAACATTACAAAGAAGTATAATCTAACGCGATGTATATGATGCGCACGACTCCTCTGAACCGTTGATTGTCAGCAAAAGCCTTCTATAAGGGTTATGTATAAAGATAATATTTTCGTCAGATATGGAACCACCGTTTATAGACAAATTGTTGGTATCCCTATTTGTACGAACTGCGCACCACTTGTCGCGGATTTGTTTTTATATTGCTATGAAAGCGATTTCATGTTGGGTCTTTCACAAGATAACCAGGCAGATTTTATTGAAGCCTTTAATGACACCTCTCGGTATCTGGATGGCATATTGAACATTGACAACCCTTTCTTTCAAATTATGGTTAATAATATTTATCCTAAAGAATTCAGCTTAACAAGGTTAATATTTTTGATAATAACGCTTCTTTACTTGATTTAGATCTCTCTATTAAAAATGGTGAAATTATTAGCAAAATCTCAAGAGAGATGATTTTAAATTTGACATTGTTAATTATCCCCACTTAGATGGGGATGTTCCCCGAGCAACTTCTTATGGTTTTTCAGGATCTTGTACTCGAGATGAGGAATTCGTAAAACCTTTGCAAAATTTTATTATCGTAACCCTGATCTTCTTTCCAAATATATGAGCAATATAAGGACTCTTCTGCGACAAGGACTATCACAACCTGACTTCTATGGTGATGTGATTTACAAACTTCTTTGATTCTTGGTCATGATCACTTTCATACTATATTTGTTAAACTTGATAAAAGGTTTATCAAAAGCGATTATGACCCTATCATTTTGCAACGTACTGCATGCTTGGTAGTGAACCCTTTTACAGTTCGCCACTACGCTTTCGTCTTTAATTGTACGATGACCGGACAGGCTGTGGACCCTATGATGCCGCCTACCTAAAGCCCATTAGGACGGTGCCGTTTGATGTTTGTACGTGGCCTTGTCGTGTCGTGCCCTTAATGGTTTATTCTCATGTTGTTCTGGCTTCTGCCAAATCATCAAGTACCTTCATTGTGGTTTTCTAGGCTTTTTTGTATTTATATATACACGAGCATCTAGGTGTTTTACTTATATGGCCTTTTAACGCTGCCTTGTTGGTTAGAGAATATTTCATGGCGGGGATTTCTTTATTTACACTGTCCCGTTTAATAGGGATGACAATATGGTAAGTGTGAGGTTTGGTGCACCCTAGAATCTGATTTAAACCCCCAGTGACCTTTTGTGGCCACTGACCGGTCCAAGGCGGAAGCCCTATTGTCAACCATTTTGCGTTTGTGATGTCGTTTGCAATTTTTATTACTTTTGCCTTCTCGGTTGTCTGTTTGCGTGTTTGTTTTGGTGTTTTTGTGGTTGACTGTCTTCATTTTCCCTGTCAGGTTTTTATATCTTTCTTTTTTTTCGATGACACGATGAATAGCCTCCAACGCGGTTTTGTGCTGAATTTCTGATGACGGGCCAACCACGTGTGCCGGGAGTTGTAGCTTCTATGAAAATCTGACCATGTAGTCCAGGTACGGGGTTGAATCACCTAGAAGTCCTACACATTCAAAAGGTAGCTCCACTAAAGGAGGCTTATGCTGTAATGATACGGTTTATTAACACAACAATCTGATACAATCATCATTAAACAAACGAATCATTATCTAGTGAATATATGTGAGCCACTCTGCAAGTATGAGATGTAGCAATGTACACGTATTATACTATATCATCTCACCGTTAACCAATGCACCTAATATACAATGTTATCAATGTAATATTGTATTATAATTAGTGATCAACTACTATAACTATATCTAATACAGTTAACTTCATATGCTAGTTGTACCAAGTTTATGTTTGAGAAACATATAAAAATTGACGACATCATAAAACAAAATTGCAACGCCCATTACAATTTCATAAGAAAGATATACTGACCACATATTGCCTGTGAATTTCACTATTTCCAAACGACTGCTCCAAGTAAAGCAGCTTAAAATATCCCCGACCACTACTGGAAAACAATGCATTTTATAACCCAACGTTCCGCCCAAACAATCATTTCCCACGTTCATTCCGTAACACACGTGGCAACAGACGCGATTTTTCATATCTACAAGAAAGGATCCTTAACCAATTTTGCATTTTAGCGAAATAAATTGTAAAATAACTATAATTTTACATGCATTAATGCACATATAAACTTATTGAATGGCCCTGCCTAAACTCCGCCTAACAACGCTATGAAATTCTCGCTTTCCCGTAGTACATTAATATATCAAGCAAATGGTGAATATATTTTAACTGAACAATGGATTATAATGTGACTGACAGATGTCGTCAAGGGCTTAGAGATATGTACGACCAATACGCTCTACTCAAAATCATTTTGTGACACAGTTTACATCACACTCAACTCGTCAGTTATATATATGACAGTGACCTCCATTGGGACCACACATCTGAGACATATGCTAAACACCGCATTTTTAGTAAATATTCTATCTTCTAGTCTAGAGATCATCCAAATTGAGAGATCCTATGCTTAACGCTACAGGAAATATACTTAAACTGATATTAACTCATGAATATGAATAACTCACGGGTGAAGTAGTTTTAATTCGACGAACGGTGAAAAAGTCAGTATATAAGCCAGAAATTGAAGCGTAAAATATCCCATTTTACCTAGCCTTCGTACAGGTAACATTGGTAAAATACGGCTTCCAATATATTTCATAAAAAAAGAGTTGAGAGACCTATTATGTTCTGTTATGTTCTGTTGTGGTCTCTTAAAACACGTTTGACGCAGTACATTTTACGCGATCCCGGAAACTATTTGTGTTGATGCTACAGCAGCAATAAAAATAAAATAATTTCCGGGATCCCCGAAATTATTCAAAGTTAATATTAATTGTTAAAACCTTTAATTTTATACATCACTAAATTTATACTTGCTCAATGGTTATTTATATCTTATTGCAAAGTATGTATAAAACTATGTACGGTTAATTGGGGATGGCCTTAACCCTAATTGACCTATGACGAGGAAATAAAAAAAATCTTAACCCCTACATTTTGAAACTAAAACAACTCACGCAACAGTATCTATAATATTTAACTACATATACACCATACGCTACCATTTTCAACCGAGTCAGCTACTGTTCTCGCTTTTTTGTGTGTGTTGCTTCTAAGCTATCCCCTTTTCAGTATTTATTGATATTCACACTAGCCTATGTTCAATGCTGTGTGGCGGCTGTAAAATGTCGCCTCGACAAGGAAGCAGTAGTGTTATTACTTACAGATCCTTTGGGGTCTTCAAGACCGATATGTGTGGATATAAAGTCGAATACCGCTTAAGCCGGTGCTAGTGGGACGCTGAGAGTTGTTGCACCTTATATTACCTCTCATGAATAGACTCAATTAAGCCGCACCTTATATTACCTCTCATGAATAGACTCAATTAAGCCGCACCTTATATTACCTCTCATGAATAGACTCAATTAAGCCGCACCTTATATTACCTCTCATGAATAGACTCAATTAAGCCGCACCTTATATTACCTCTCATGAATAGACTCAATTAAGCCGAACCTTATATTACCTCTCATGAATAGACTCAATTAAGCCGCACCTTATATTACCTCTCATGAATAGACTCAATTAAGCCGAGTCCGCTACTTTTCTCGCTTGTTTGTATTTGTTGCTTCCAAGGGGTCTCCTTTTCGTTTTTATTGACATTCACAATAGCGTTTGTTTAATGCTGTGTGGCGGCTGTAAAAAGTCGCTTCGGCTAGAAAACCAGTAGTGTTATAACTTACAGGTCCTTTGACATTCACAATAGCGTTTGTTTAATGCTGTGTGGCGGCTGTAAAATGTCGCTCCGGCTAGAAAATCGGTAGCGTTATTACTTACAGGTCCTTTGACATTCACAATAGCGTTTGTTTAATGCTGTGTGGCGGCTGTAAAAAGTCGTTCCGGCTAGACAATCAGTAGTGTTATTACTTACAGGTCCTCTGGGATCTTCAATTCCTATCAGTTTGACTTTAAAGGGACATACAGCAATCGTGAAGTGTTTGAAATGGGCGTCTCGTTATACATATCCGGTTTCATTTTTACTTTTACCCTGGTCACATTTAAATAAATCAAATTTTAAGTATTCATTATTTCGTCTTATTATACTATAAATTTGAATGTATTATTGGTGCAGTAATATCAAAAATTAATAATATGCGAAAACAAATTGCTTAATACTATTCTTATAATTCATATTTATGATTGAACAAATGCAAGTTATGCAGAAAAACTAGCGGGACGCCGTGCGTTTTCAAAAAATAAAAGTTGCCATGTGTCCCTTTAAAGTAGAATACCGCCTAAGGCGTGAGAGGTGTTGCACCTTATATTACCTCTCATGAAAAGATGCAATAAAACCGGGTTTGCTACTTTTTTCTGTTGCGTGTGTTTGTTGCTTCGAAGAGATCACCTTTTCAGTATGTATTACCAACTTTTAGCTTATGCAAGAAGTTTAATCTCATTTGGTTAACACCGTCTTGCTAAACTCTAAAGTTTGAAAAGTATATGATTAATTTCAAAGTCAAATCAGGTTTCCTTAAAACTATTTTGATTATAATACTGCACCATCTTATGCTCATAAAAGTTTCTGTTATTTTCCAAAATACAAAACTCATCACATGAAAACCTTTCTTATTCAATGCCCATCCCATCTGAGTTACTTATGCATATACAACATAAGTTACATCACCAACCAATAAATGGATTCCATCAGATTATGCGTAATGCTATTTTTTATACGAGCGACCTTTAACAGTTACGCGTAACATATGTACCATGCAAGGACCACAGTCAACCAAAAACACAACCCTTTTGCCAACCCGTCATGCCTTGGTTGTTATTAACATTGTAATTGTTGTTTGTTTTTATGCGTGTTTTTGGTTGACTGTGTTCTGTGAAAGCTACATTTCCCGTTTGACTTTTATACCTACTTTTATGACCATCAAGGTCATAGCCCGTATTCATACTGCAACTTAAGTAGAAAATATTACTTAAGTCAAATCTTAAGGTTTTTTACATTTTCAAATATCATTATTAACCTCTCAGCTACACTAAAGAGCATCTATTTTAAGATAATCTTTTAGCTTTGGATTTAATTAATTCATAGCATTATTTAAATATAAAGAATATGTCTAAAAACTATAGAAAAGTGTGTGGGTTTTTTTCATACATTTTGACTTAAGATATTGCTAAGAAGCTTTATGAATACGGACCCAGGATACGATTTCACTCAATAAATGTTACGCGGAATCATACTATTGCTTATGTGTAACCACAATTATTTTATCATAACATATTTGCATAATTTCATTGGTTGACAGGTTAATACATTATGGAAACATGGGAGTCTATGGCGAGGCCATTTATAAAATGCAATCCTTGAAATGTGTCGATACAAGTTCCATAAAAGTAACATTTTGATCATCTGTCATATAGCCAACAAAACAATTTCTCAATAGTGTATGATTCATGTTTAATGCTATTACTACAACTATTGTTATTGGCAAACCATTGGGGTGAGAGAGTTTTATTTTTTATGGAATTTTATTAAAGGTCAATTACAAAATCTTCTGAAGCTTTTCAGTCTCCTCTTAAGTAAAATATGGTTCTGTGTTCAAAATTATCAAAGTGTGCATTTATATCAGTAAAGGTAATGTTGTGATATCACACATTATGTTACTTTCCAAATTTCATCAATTGCTGGTGAATATAGATGACGACAAGTGAACACATTCTACAATTAAGTTTTTTTAGAGTATCGTATTAAAGGTTTTTGATACGTGTTCTTGCGTCTTTGACACAGCTTAAGAGTTGGTACATGATTTATTAGAAAATTATATTTTAAAAATATTAAGGAACAGCCAAAAGGTTGCTGGCTGCTTGTCATTTAATGTTTATTATTGATAGTACAGGTGACAAAATTGCAAATAAATATACCTGATGAAACATCCTAATTGAAAATATATACTCTTCTATCAATTGTATATTTATATATTTTATCTTTAATGAATCTTTCAGATACGCAAATGTTATTAGTAGCAGTATCATAAACCCGTAGTTATCTTTAGACATCTATGGAAACGTTTTCACGGAAACTGACAGATGTTCTGGATAATTAAACAGTGTTATGTCCCTTATAAATGAATATAATTAAAATATGCAAACGCCATTAGTAAAAGTAGCACACAACTTGGCTGGTGGTTCTTTTATCATTACAGAGTGAGCTACGTCATAAATCAACTTCAGAACTTAATCAGCTTAAGAATGGCTGTTATTATTAGCTTTGAGCTCGATCAAGTTTAACACTTTCGCCTCCAAATTTAAAGTGTCTGTTAAAGATTAAATTCAAACCTTCCTGTCAGATATTAAATATAAAGTGTTATGGAAAACATTCTGAGTGGTGAACCGAGTTAACCCCGATCGGCGTACACAGTGTGCATGTTGATGTGGGTCTACACTGGTCGTAGATCAATGTTTTCGACAGTGGCAGCAAAATGGTTAATTATTATTTTCGCCTTGTTTTTCATGATTTTAGACAATGCTATGTTCAGCCATTTGGGGAGTGTGACCGTGATCAAAATCTTACAGTTTGGATCTGCTGTTAAACCGTAATATATAGGTTAATACTTGCTCGTAGCACATTTGACATAATTAGTGAATCTTTATGATTGTTCAGAGATTCTTACGGAAGGCGGGAGGTGTGCAGTACTGGTTCTACCCATGAAAAGTGGGTGGTCTGCCTCCACCACAAAACATCGATCGGCATATATAACCTTACACGTGTTGAAACTGACGTAAAACATCATACAAACAAACAAACAGATACATATGGCATATTCCCCAGCCGTCCGGTAATGACTGAATAATATATTAAAGGAAGATGAGCAAACTTTTTTGTTTTAAAAAAAAATGTAACTATACGTTATCATAGTATTCAATATAAAAAAGTATGAAAGGAGAAATCTGGAAATCGTCGAACACGAAAAATACAAAAAATATTGCAGTCTCGGTTTGAGTGAACACTTTTAAATGTGTATTTATTTATATTTACACATTAAACCCACCTTTAGATATCACTTGTTTTCTTTATATTTGTTTTTAAAAGCAATGTTCAGACTAATACCAATATATATATACTAATAATTATATATATATTTTTATATATATCTATATATATATATATATATATATATATATATATATATATACTGAAACGCAAAAGAAACGCAACACGGGAATTTTCTCTATATATTGTATATACTGCACACTTAATTGCACATAATATTTCGAGGAAATCCCAAAATATTTTGTAAAACAAAAGTTGCAGTTAGTTAGAGAAAGGACAAAACTGTGATGTTGTAGACGTTTTAATCACACTACACCTTGTAACAAGAATTTCATGGATGTTGAAGTTGTACTTTGAAAAACTGATCCAGTTCAGCACTGTATTTAACGTAAAGAGTTTGCAAAGTTTTGCATCCTAAGTTTGCTCACATGCTTGAGCCAAACGCGTACTATGTCAATAATGAAACTTTGAAGGAATACTATTTTGCGTTTCAGTGTATATAACAAACAAGGCAGTCAGTTTCACTGATATGAATCACCGTTTTCTGCTACTGGTACTAATTACATTTGCATATTTAATGACAGTTAATTAAGAACATACTCATATAACAGTTGTTTTCCTACTGGTCTTAATGACATTTGCATGTTTTAATGACATTTGGTAAAGAACATACACGTATAAGGAACATAAATATTATAAAAATCCAAATGTTAAAGCAAACACATTCCTATATAAAGATACTCTACAGCTGTATTCATCCTCGACTGGGATTCCTTCACTGACACTGACGTAAAGGTAAGTCAGTTTTCTATCTTACATAAATATATACATCAGTGCTTAGCAGTTGTTGGTACTAACTGTTATGTATGTAATGGATTTGATTTTCGTTTATTCTATGTTTATTATTGGAAGACTGTTGGCGTATCCTTCATATATGCATCTTGAATATACCAATGCATTTAATCTAGTTATCAGCGTTTTAGTATACGAGAACGTTAAGCTCGGTTGTTTGGAAACCAGTTGTCGAGTATATAATGGCCGATATGTCTGTATACGCCACGCTTATGTATATATGTACATATTAAGCTAGAACATTTTTAAGAAAATAGTGACACGCTGGCGTTGGAATATACTTATTAATCTTCGATTTAAGTTTATAAAAAATACTTATTCCTCCTGTGGTTTCATCACTCAACCTGTGCTTAGTTTATCTTCCTGGGTCCCTACCACTCATCTATTGCCATGTCTTGCGTCTGCCTGGCTCCTGCCATCCGTGCGAAATTGATACGAAAAGTAAATATTAATTAAGCTTCTATTGAAAACGATAGATCGAATCTGCTATTGAAATGCTCGCCAAAAGGCCTAGTTGCCAATGGCGAGGGTAAATAAACTATTTGCCTTACTAATACGCCACGTATTCACACGGAAGCGGCTTCGAATGTATCATGTTTACCTAAAAGTCTCCCTGGGTCTGTTGTGATTCGTCTCTATACTATTCTGTATTTCCTTCTTATAAATTAAAGCATTTCTCTCTCTGTAAAATTATAATTTCAGTTACAAATTCTCTGTGAATTAAATGTAGTAAACTTATTGTGTTGTCGTTATCTAAGCTAGGCTAGGAATAGAATCTAGACGTGATTCGGGATTTGAGGGTGTCCCTAGCACCCTTGCCCGGTACATGTACATAGCCACATACTGAACAATTGCATTTATTATTTGCCTTTGTTTGCTTAAACCCTTGGTATTATTACTTGCTTTTTTATTACCTGCTGCAAGATGGCCACTTGTGTTTACATCGTATTTGACATGAACATATATATTGTATATATATACTGAACCAAACAGCTAACGCACCTTTAAAGGCATACCTTTAATGTATGAACTTATAATATGCCGACTGGTACCGTTGGAGACAGGTGATTTGAATTTTATTTTTTAAATTTAAAGTCATTTGTCTCGTTCAGAATGAAATTTGTTTGGATTTATTGATTATTATTATTGAGATATTAAAGGTATTGTCTATTGGTGCGTTAGCTGTTTGGTTTAGCATGTATCATATTTTGTACCTCAAATTCTAACTTTTAAAAGGGATTGTTTTGTGGCGCGTTTTCATTGACCGTGAGTATAATATTTATCAACAAGGAAGTCTTTCAAAAGACCACATCTTCTATTCGAAAGCGTTAATGTATGTCTCATGGTAACATTAAATGGATATCACGTTAAATATGTCAGTTGCTAATATAATTACTTTCTTAAAAAGTGTGGAACGCATGCTTTCAGGGCTCACTTCTTTGTCAACATATCCTTTGTATAACACTTACAATTCAAAGCCATTCACAACTTGTTCTCCGACCCCACATTGACAAAGAGTGTGATTATAGCATTTTCAAACAAAATTTCATCTTAATAAGGGTATCGATTTTATTGGCATACCAAGTGTTTGTTTTTTTAGAAAACCGTGTTTTTCTATTTCAAAACTTTTTTTAAAAGTCCTATAGTTTGTTATGATTATCAGATTATAAGAAAGCAATTAGAAAATTATAAACAATATTTTCAACTATAACTAAATGTTTGTTTTGCTGTGTGGTCATGACATCACTGGTCATTTTAATATTATATACGTTTTCCAGATTTGTTTCCAAAAGATCCCAAGTATAGATTGTCTTTATTGATTGATTGGGATGCGTGTCGTGCTCTGATCGCCCAATCCATGAAGATTTAAGTATAAAGTTGTGTCGTAGAGTACATTTGACCTGAAAATTATTTCTTCTTGCGAAAAGTTAATTTCTAAAATCATTATTTCCTTTGTATACAACTAGCCCCTCTTTACTACCTCATAGACCTAGATTTCTGTTTTGTAATTTGAAATCACGAATTCTAGAAATTCATTACAATAAGCTTCAAGCTTCATCTATATGTACTTATGACTGTTCCACACGGTATACAACCTTGTCACACACAACTTCACAGGAATGCTGATCTAGCTATCAAAAAGCTATCAGTAGAGCTTCAAGGTCATTGACCTCTTGTTTAATTACCCTACAGTGAGAGTAATGATAATTATGTCCACCTTACACACGTCATTAGAGAACACTCGAATTAGGATTCAATACGATGGTGGAGTACAACGACAATGCTATCAAACCTGTTTGAAAATATGTATATGTAACCCTTAATAATCCTTTTCATTGACCGGTTCAGCGTCCGTCGAAGCTGGAGACGGATTCCGTTTACTATCCGAATACTATGCAAGTATCGAGATTCCAGCCTTTAAAATGGCCTTTCATTCGATATATATCGTTTCAAAATTGAAATAAATCTAAACGGAAAATAGAGACATTTAAACTTTTTAAACTTTTTTTAAAAAAAAATAAAAAATAAAAAGAGAAGATTTTTGATTCCGAAAAACAATTCTCTTATCCCAGACCTTTCTAAAAATGTATTATATACCTAGGGTCATCGCTTTAGTTTTCAAAATAAATAGGTATAACGATTTTACAAAAGGTACATTTCATCAGTGTATCAGCTTTCTATAAACCGCTGTTTTTTTCGAAAATATACAAGATGTATACTCTGAGTACACTTGACCTAATGGGAGATGCTGTTTATCCACCGTGACAATCTCTATTTCTAAAGGAGGTTTAACATTTCGAATATATTAATTTAAATCGCAATATATATTTCATATACATTTTGAAGCGAGATTTATTCGGACAGACTCGTGAAAACAAATACGAATGTGTTATTTCACAAACACAAAAAAAAAAGGATTAATATATATATTTATATAGTTTTAAACCGTTGGACTTTATTGATTGTATAGTACGTTGTTTGTCATGGATTAACTCAATATTTTGTTTTAAAACAATATGAACTAAAATGTTAAATCAGGAAACGCATACTGGAAGTATGGATTACTTAAAGGGAGTACATCAAGATTGGTCATTCTTTTAGAAATGTTCAAAATACATTATTTTTATATTAAATTGATCGAAATGAACGACCAAAATAAATGGCACGAAAGAAAAGACCCAGAGAAGGTATTTTTCTAACTCTGGTTACGCACCCCCGGATAGCCATATTAAACTTGTAGAATCATCCCGAATGTTCACGTGCGATAGTAATTTATAACTTGGTGATTACTCCGTTGCTTTTGTAAAACTTGCTGTAATTTATAATTAATAATTATAGCACTGTATTGTAGGAAATGCATGCTCCACAAAACTCCTTTTGACTTATCAAATCACGCACGCTCGTTAAAAAACGTGTCGAAACGCGTACCTAATCGAGGTCACCTTAGCTACGGATCTATTTTTAATTACCCTTTCTATAATTTATGCGTGACGTCATCCGCTGGGGGCGTGGCTTCACCTGTCAATCAAGCCTATAAGGTGATGGGGTTGTAGTCTCTTTACCTCTCTTGATTGAAATTGGAGAAATCGTACGCGAAATCTTGTTAGATGTTTTCAATTTTGACATTGTAAATTATCCCCGACTTTGATGGTTATGTTCTCTGAGAAACTTCTTATGGAGCATCTGTTTCTCAACTGACTCGTTTGTCTAGAGCTTGTAGTGGGATTGGGGATATTAACATTCGTAACCTTTGTATAAACTAAAAAGCTACTCCAGAGTTACCATAACCTTCGAAAATCTTATAAATACTGATAAAGGTGATCCTTTGAGAGCAACAAACACAATTAAGAGAATAAAGCAGCAGACTCGGTTTTATTGAGTCTGTTCATGAGAAGCCTAAAGCCTACTTTGTTTCCATTTACCCTTGGTATTATAGTTTTGTGTTGAATGTTTGTTTTTGGCAGACTGTGTTCTGTCAATGTTAACCTGAGTAAAATAAATTTAGCACATAAAATGTATGTCATTTCCATAGACGTTATAAGAAGCCGTGTATGTTCGGGGTTAATGATAAAGTGTCATAGATATTACAATAAATAATGCTATAAAGTCATGTGTAGACAAAGTCAGTGATAAAAAGAATCAAATAGGTTGGGAACATACTTTTATAGGCTATCGAAAATATTTCTTATTTCAATGAAAACGGAGGTAATTTTAAAATCAAGAACTTTGGAATGTTTTTATTTGAGAATAACAATATTTTGTGAACCCATTTTAGTGATTTTTAAACAATGACAGAATGGACAATTCCTGTAAATGTCAAATATTAAATTTGTTCAATGTAAACACCTAACGAAATAACTTGTTTTTATTATATGGGAGGTAAGTCCGATACTTCGCTTAGAAAATAATAAAATAACAAACATTTTTGAAAATCACATCCTTACCTAGAGTTTGTGAAAGCTTCAAACAGTATATCAGTGTTCATATGTTTAACCCATGTCCCTGAAATGTTGTGCTAAACCTTTTTTGTTTAGTATACCTTTACTGTTTGTCTTTTATGCCTGATTGAACATATCTAGACGTTATGAGATGTACAAATACCACACAGAGATGCAACGTTAAGAATGTAAACAACAATACAAAAACCTTCCCTTCAGACAAGGCAGTAAACAATGTACCTAACTGTTGCATATACTACCTGAAAAACTGTTTTCCTGGCGCAACATAGACAAGTTGAATGAACAAATGAAGTGATAACATGAATAAATAAAATACTAAGAAGTCATATCCCGACGATGCCATTTGTAACAGCGAGCTCAGTGCTCCACTTTATAGTGCTGCCACACTGGAATAGCATGTTTAGACATATGACATGATATCCCACTCTGTCTCATTATGCCAATACCGGACCAACCAGTCTTAGAACTGTCATTTTTATAAATTCTTTGGTATGACTGACCCAGCCAGGAACTAAAACCATGACATCCAGCATGCGAGGACGAACGCTCTATCTCTAGGCCACGCCGCGGTTTCCAATGAAGTGTACACAAATATGAACGCGTAATCATAATGCTATCTTGTTTTTCATATTTCAGAAAGCCAGTATATCAACTTTGAACAGTTTGTAAACAGAACACGTATGACACCCCTAGCAGTTCATCTTTTATTACACCAATAACTGTGCTTGTAGGATCTGGTACATCTGACTGCCCATCACGTATGACACCAATACCAGTGCAGTGAAATACTTAAAGATGGAGTGTATGAATATTTCAAATACGTCACTGAGTAACGTTACCATGACAACCGTTGGTCCTTCCACTCTTAAAATCGTTAATGACGTTGTCATGACAACTGCGCTCGTTATTGTAATGCTTGGGATGGGCTGTACAATTGAATTCGGAAAACTGCTGCAGCATCTACGTCGACCAATCGGAGCCGCAATTGGAATTGTAGCGCAATTTATCGTTCTACCATTGGTCACATTTGGATTTGCGCACGCTCTCCGCCTGGAGTCCACGGCTGCGATTGGTATGTTACTGATGGGGTGTTGTCCAGGAGGCTGCACGTCGAACATGTTTACATACTGGGTAGACGGAGATGTTCCACTGAGGTAAGTAATTATCTCCACGCCTATTAACAAACGTGTTACGGTATATTATTAACGGTCCGTCTGTTCGTCCGTTTGTCCGTTACCATATCTCTTCCTAAACCACTGAGCGGAATTCAACCAAATTTAGTGTATGACTTCCCCACATGATAACGGCGAGCAAGAGCAACATTGCTTTTGTCCGCATCCAGATCCTCTAAGGTCAAAAACACTGCAAATTTAAATACACTGTCATTATACCATATGTTTGCACAGAACTATATATACTCGTCTATGAAAGTTACACAACATACCAAACGGTTTTATTATTTCAAAATCGGACGTCCTCCCATGGATTGGGGTGTGGTGGGAGTAGCGTAATTAGGTCAAATAACTTTAAAATTGTGTCTCAAATGAAATGTTAAGATGGTGAAATTACACTGTATACTTTTATTACTTCCTACGTCACCCGTGGGGCCCGGTGGAAGGGTTGTTAAAATGGCATATGCACTAAAAGTTCAATTACACTGCCATTTTCCCATATTTTGGTAGATATACTTGTCTATGAAAGATAAACAAACTATTTTATTATTACAAACTTAGACATCTGCACAGATGTGGGGGTGACGGGGAGTGTAATATGTTATTGCTTTTTTCTTTCAATAATGGCTCCAATGATTTTTTTCTTTCTGAAATCAAATGCTGGTATTGGTTTAAACATATTTTATTGCAACATTTACATTAGTTTGCAAAAGGGTTGGGCCACAAGTTCTACAACATTAGTAACGGCCCGTCCCTATACAGTTTGTTTACAAAATAAATAGTATGGCAGTTTTACAATCATAAAACATTTTAAACGAAAAGTATAGGAAATGCATTACTGAAGTTAACAGATATGTGTAAAGAGAAAGGAAGAGGAGGAAAAGGACAGACAGTTAAAGACGTCTCGTAAGGGATCAAATGTGAACAAAGTGAGTTTCATCGAAAACGCTTGGTATCTGTAATATATTTTTGAACTGCTATAAACACAAGCTCATTATCTCTATCGTTCAGCTCTGTATTACCAGAACACAACTTATCAACACTTAACGGATGGAACGGTCGTGTCGAAATAAAGAGCGTACGCCTTTGTTCATTATATCGACAACACTTAAATAAGTAGTGTTCGACGTCCTCTCTTTGATCTCCACAGTCACAACTTGATGATAAGCGCAAATGATTTAAATACAAGTCATGATTTAGATCGCTACATGCATTTCTTAAGCGAGCATGAATGATTGAAAGATATCTTGAGCCACATAAGTAGTATTTTGGAACAGTGGGGCATTGGAACGTGCTAAGAAGAGAGCGTTTAAATGTGTTTAATGATAATGATTCCTTAATATGTATGGGTAAATCATTCCAAAGGCTTAGCGATGATGGTATAAATGATTTTGAAAATAACTCCGTTCTCCTTATTGGAGTGACATAGTCATTCATGTTTCTTAAATTATAATCGTTTACATCTCTGACGAAGGGCGGAAATAATTGAGCTATTGAGTTTGGTAACATACTGTTTTTTGCTTTATAAACCGTGATAAGTTTTTGAAAAACACGCCTGTCTGCTAATGAGAGCCAACCAATTTCAGCAATTAACTTATTAATTGAAACAGACCTAGTTAATCCTGTAACAATTCTTGCAGCTTCATATTGTAAATTTTCTAAAGAATTTTTTTCATAAACTGTGCAGCCATCCCAGACAATAGAAGCATACTCTAATATCGGTCGCATATATGAAATATATATTTGGTTTATTGTTTTCCGTCCAATTTTATATTTAAGGAATCTCATCAAACCTAAAACCTTTGATGCTGAAGATAAAATATTGTTAATGTGTTCATGCCATTTACCATCATTACTTAAAGTTAATCCCAAATGTTTGTGATGTTCTACAAATTCTAACTGCACATTATTGAAAAATAAATTTGGTTTTCGAACATTTTTCGATGCTGATATGAATAATACTTCAGTTTTGTTTGGATTAAACGTAACTAACCATGTTTTAGCCCATTCTGACATTATGTGTAAATCATGATTTAAAATACCTTCTATATCATCTATATTTGATGTCGAAACTGAAAGCGAGCTGTCGTCAGCAAATAGTCTAGTTATGCTTAGCATATTATCAGCAATGTCATTTATATATATTAAAAAGAAAAGAGGCCCAAGAACAGAACCTTGGGGCACACCGGCTAAAGTTAATTTAGAATCTGATTTAGCAGTATTTATAAGAACTCTTTGCTTTCGATTAGAAAGATAATCTGCGATCCATAGCAACAGTTTGCCATCTATACCATTTTGTTTTAGTTTAAATAGTAGTGCTTTTCTACAAACGCGATCAAATGCTTTGGAAATACCGGCAAAGATGGAAATATCGGCAAAGAAATGCTGGTATGATGATATTACACAGTACTAGTATATTCTATTTCTGTTACAGGGTCACTTGTGGGAATCTGAGTTGTGGTCAAAATTTCAAATACATAAATACCCTAAATTTGTATTTTTCAATGTACAGTGTCATACATACAGAATAACATACATAAAACACTATTTGTACTCTAGGTATCAAAGAACAATCAACACAAACAGTGTTACCCCTATATTTGGATACGGGGTCATGTGGGTGAGCAGATATATGTTTACTATATGACACGGTGGATTTGCGATAGCGCGTCTTCGAACTGGTTCTAGTTAACTTATATAAGTGTTTGATTTGAACAAAATATGTATATATCAATTACAACACAATATGTGGACAATAGGACTGGAGCGAAACAATATTTCCTCGTAGAGATCCTATCAATATTGTGGTAAATGTTAACATTGCGTCTATTAAACATACTATTAACTCGGTATAATGCTTTGTAGTATACACGCGTTTAAGGGGACACGTGGCAATCTTTTTAAATTATTACATATTAAAATTAAAATTAGCACACCGATATATTAATGAATTATCATTTTCTTTTAAAACGTGCTTGCATCTAAGTAAATAATATGTCATGTCCTTCGCAGTTGTGATCATTAATTTTTCATCATCCTACCACAGATTTATTATAAATATGTATTATATAAATTTAATAATATACAAGTAATGTAAAAAACAAACCGGGCGCCGTGAGGTTTAAAAATCATGCGTCACCCTTAAGCATCGCTATCGGACCAAAGTATCGGTGAATTAGACGCTGTGTACTAAAATATGTGCTTAATGTGTTAAAGAAGATATAAAAGTCGAACACGAAATGTAGCATTGAAGGACCACAGTCAACCAGAAACATGCATAGAAATAAATAATAAATACAAAAATGAATAAAAGGAAGTATTAGACAACATTAACATAAAGGGAGTGGAAATAGGGATACCGCTTTGGAACGGTCAGTGTCAAAAATATCGCTTGGTGTTCAAACCAGGTTCTAGTATTAACCAAACTATTATCATATTTTCATTCTAATAAAATGGGATAGTATAAATAAAGATATCACCGCTTGGTTATATTTTTAAGACATAATGAATTGATGTATAAAATGCAATTATGTAGGAAATGCACTGAGTATAAAACGAAGAATCTCGTTCAGGACTACGTAGTTGAAATTCCTGTTTTGGGTTTCTTCACCGACTATCGTTTTAAAACGCGCTTCGTAAAATCCATATCTTATAGGTTCTTCATCTTCATCTTCGTTTGAGCATTAGTGTAAATTTCACATTATGTTCTTTGCAATACGCTAATTAACTGAGGCACAAGTATAAGCAGCAGATTTGTTTTCATAATAATTATGCGTTTATATGAACTACAAGGTGAAAACATGGTTGACCGGGGATCATTGTTGCACCTTGTATTACCTCTCATGAACAGACTTGATACAACCGAGTCTGATACTTTTCACTTCTTGTTTTTGTTTGTTGCTTCCAAGGTATCCCATTCTCAGTATGTATTTATTTTTAATAGCATGCTTGGTGGTGGACCCATTTACAGTTCGCCACTATGCTTTCCTCTTAAATTGTTCGATGAGCTGACAGGCTGTGGACCCTATGATGACGTATACCTAAAACCCAAAAAGACGGTGACGTGTGATGCTTGTATGCAAGCTTGTCTTGTCGTGCCCTTATGGTTTATTCTCTTGTTGCTCTGGCTTCTGCCAAGTCATTAAGTACCTTCTTCTTGGCTTTCTAGGCTATTGTTTTTTGTATTTATATATATACGAACATCTTTGTGTTTTACTTATTTTGCCTATTAATGTTGCCTTGTTGGTTAATGAATAGATCATGGCGGGGATGTCTTTATTTCCCCTGTCCCGTTTTATTGGGATGACAGTAGGGTAAGTTTGAGGTTTGGTGCACCCTAGAATCTGGTTTAACCCCCCAGAGGGCTTTAATGCCACTGACCGTTCCATATTGAAGCCATATTGTCTTTGTGTTTGTGGCGTCATATGACTTTATTTCTTATTAACATTGCCATTCATGTTTGTCCTTTTGCGTGGTTTTGGGTTGACTGTGTTCTGTGAAAAGTGGATTTCCTGTTCGACTTTTATACTTATTTGTTTTTTATACATTTATTTGAGACACATTATTGTCATTATTCATGATGGCAGAGAAGTAATCCGTTAGACATTGTTAGTGTTTACATGAAATGAATACCATTTTAGTTTAACAATGACGTCATTGGCAACAGTGCTAGCCTTAGGTATGATGCCACTAAATTTGTGGATATACAGCCGTAGTTGGACAGACGAGAAATTGGTGATTCCGTACGTGAACATAATAATATCCGTGGCGATGACAGTGGGACCGGCAGCCGTGGGAATATTTATTAGATGGCGATGGGAGAAAATAGCCCTTATTGTGGTCAAGGTAAGTTCGTATTGACCACTTCATGAACTCTTCATATCATGTTTAACGCCAATAAAAAACTGTCACACTGCTTAAGATATAGGTTTTTCAAGTTCTGACTATTACTATATAGTGTTTTTGATATTGTTAATTATCCCCACTTAAAGGGTGAAGTTCTCCGATCAACTTTGTAGTTTCTAAACTTATTTGTTTTTCTAGTTGAGTTGAGGACTTTAATGTTCGTAATCGTTGCATAACTAAAATGCCACTCCATCAGGGCTACCGTTACCATAAACCTCGAAACACATTAGATTAATTGATTTTATTATCGTAACCCTGATCTACATTTAAAATACAAGGTAATTTAAGAACTCTTCTGCGAAAATAACTATCACAAACTGACTTGTATGGTGACATGATTTACAAACTTCGTAAGATCCTTGGTCATAATCACTTTCATACCACCTTTAATAAACGTGTTAAAAGGTTTATCTAAATATGTTCTTACTATCATTTTTCAAGGAAGTGTTTGTTTAGTGGTTGACCCATTTACAGTTTGTCACTATGGTTTCCACTTTGATTATTCGACGACTCGATAGTTTGGCGACACTATGATGACGTCTACCTAAATCCTCAAAGGATGGTAGGTGTTGATGTCTTTCTTAAATCTTGTCTTGTCGTATCCTTAATGGTGTGTTTTCTTGTTGCTCTGGTTTCTGCCAAGTCATTGAGTACTTGTTTTGGGGCTTTCTATGCTTTTGTTTTTATATTCATATGTACATGATCATTTATGTGTTATACTTATACTGCCTATTACTTCTGCCTCATTATTAGAGAAAAATAACCCTGCGGGGAATTATTGATTTACAATGTTTCTATTGGGATGACAATAGTTTAAGAGTGAGGTTTGATACAGCCTAGAATCAGGTTTAAAATCCCGGCGGCCGTTTGCCATAGACCGTTCCAAGGTGGTAACCCTATTGTCAACCCGCTTGTTTTGTGATGTCACATGCCTTGCTTTTTATTAACATTGTAATAATGTATTGTTGTTTGTGTTAATGCGTGATTTTGGTTGGCTGTGTTCTGTGAAAGCATCATTTCCTGTTTGTCTTGTATCTCCACTTTTATATCTGTATTAATCAGTTTAACATGTTTTCATATCCTCCTCCTGTACCCCTGAAGAAGTTAACAACCCGTAAGATCGTGCATTTTGTTGTTTCTAGAATACTTCAATAATTAAGCTCTTTTTAACTTGTAAAATATACTACACAAACGCTTCTCAGCAATGCCCACTTTAAAAACAATACGATATCGTATTGACAGCTACGCACGGTCTCAAATTTCTGCGGTTCAAAGTATGGTCAATGATCCAGTATTACCAACGACGCAATAGTTTCAACACGATGTAAGCACATCTTATGTAAGGAAGCACAACTCAGACATTAGGTAAACTATTTATGTTTTCACTGGGGAAGCACAACCTAGACATTCGGTAAGCTCTGTGTATGTGTTCTCTAGGGAAGCACAACCCATACAATAGGTAAGCCCTGTATATATGTTCACTAGGGAAGCACAGCCCATACAATAGGTAAGCTCTGTGTATGTGTTCACTAGAAAAGCACAACCCATACAATAGGTAAGCTCTGTATATATGTTCAATAGGGACGCACAGCCCATACATTAGGTACGTTCTGTATATATGTTCACTAGGGAAGCACAGCCCAGACATTAGGTAAGCTATGTGTATCTGTACACTAGGGAAGCGCTACTCAGTTCGGTGCATTATGAAGCTCTGTATATATGTACATTCGGGAAGCGCTACACAGTACGGTACATTATGAAGCTGTGTATGTGTAAACTAGGGAAGCGCTATACAGTAAGGTGCATTATGAAGCTCTGTGTATGTGCACACAAGGGAAGCGCTTCTCAGTACTGTACATTATGAAGCTCTGTGTATGTGTACACTAGAGAAGCGCTACTCAGTATGGTACATTATGAAGCTGTGTATGTGTAAACTAGGGAAGCGCTATTCAGTACGGTACATTATGAGGCTCTGTGTCTGTGTACACTATGGAAGCGCTGCTCAGTACAGTACATTAGGTAAGCTCTGTATATGTGTACACTAGGGAAACGCTATTCAGTATGGTTCATTATGAAGCTATGTATATGTGTACACTAAGAAAGCGCTACTCAGTACGGTACATTGTGAAGCTCTGTATATGTGTACACTCGGGAAGCGCTACTCAATAGGGTACATTATGAAGCTCTGTATATGTGTACACTCGGGAAGCGCTACTCAATAGGGTACATTATGAAGCTCTGTATATGTATACACTAGGGAACGCTATTCTGCATGGTGCATTATGCAGCTCTGTATATGTGTACCCCAGGGAACGCTACTCAGTACGGTACATTATGAAGCTGTGTATATGTGTACACTAGGGAACGCTACGCAGTACGATACATTATGAAGCCTGTGAATGTGTACACTAGGGAAGCGCCTTTCAGTACGGTACATTATGAAGCTCTGTATATGTGTACACTCGGGAAGCGCTGTTCCGTACGGTACATTAGAAACTCTGTGTATGTGTACACTAGGGAAGCGCTACTCAGTACGATGAATTATGAAGCTCTGTATATGTGTACACTAAGGAAGCGCAACCCAGACATTTGGTAAGCTTTGTATATATGTTCACTATGGAAGCACAGCCCAGACATTAGGTAATATCTGTAGATGTGTACACTGGGGAAGCGCTTCTCAGTACGATACATTATAAAGCTGTGTATTTGTACACTAGGGAAGCGCTACTCAGTATGGTACATTATGAAGCACTATATATGTGTACTCTAGGGAAGCGCTACTCAGTACGATACATTATGAAGCTGTGTATGTGTACACTAGGGAAGCGCTACTCGGTACGGTACATTATGAAGCTCTATATATGTGTACTCTAGGGAAGCACAGCACATACGTTAGATAAGCTCTGTGTGTGTATACTAGTGAGGCACAACTTAGATATTAGATCTGCTCTGTATACGTGTTTACTAATGAATCCCTACAACGTACGGTATATTAGGTAAGCTATGGGTAGGTGTACACTAAAGAAGCACGCCCTAGACATTAGGTAAGCTCTGTAGATGTGTTCAAAGAACTTAACACCAAATCATCTCCCTGTGTGACTTGTACATTGATTCACATTATTTTGCATATAACTTATTTTAAGTACATTGAAATACATTTTCAGATCAGCAGTTACTGCGGTGCTTTGGTTGTGGTTGTTTCCGTGACGTTATTAAGCTTTCTCTTCCCGTTCATGTACCAAGCTTCATGGAAAATCTACACCGGGGCGTTCTTCTTGCCCTTTCTTGGCTTCGCTTTCGGGATGAGTGTCGCCAAGCTGTTCCGCATGGATAATACGCGATGTCGAACAATTGCCTTGGAAACAGCCATACAAAATTTTCCGCTCTGTATGACTTTGATCAATTTATCATTTCCACCCAGCATTATTCCACGTTTAATTCTGTTTCCCCTACTGTACGGGGTGTTTCAATTGGCCAATAGCTGCATTTTTGTGGGCGCATATCATATCATAAAGAGATGCAAATCAACAAAAGAATGCGAAGAGGATATGAACCAGTTTCAAAGAGTTGAAAATAAGGACAATGAAGAAATTAGTGTAATTTGACATGAACACACACATAGTGTTTGTATTACTAACCTTGGCAAGCACGTGTGTATATATTACGTGATGCAACAGGAACAGTGGTGTATATTTCTGGCTTTTCTATGGACAAGTTTATTTTATCTTTTATATTTCCATATTTTATTTCTTTTAATACATATATGCAAAATCAATATATGGTTTATGATAGTACAAAAGTTACATATACATGAATGTAATCGTTGAATAACACAAAACAGTTATATTAATATTAAAGTGTCGTTTTACATGTATGTATTCCAAGAAATAAGTTGCATTCAGCGGCAGAGACTAGAAAGTAGCAGAAATTGAAGAAATAAAAAGGGAAAAGGAAAAAAAGAGACATATGGAGAGGGAGACAGAGAGAGAGAGACAGAGAGAGACAGACAGCACATTGTTATGCCGTCAGGGACTGTATGACATTCGAAGGTCCAATGTTATCCTTAATCACGTGTGTTACTTGTTCCATGTTAAATGTGGTGTTGTTCTGTTTGTCCTTATGACTGTTGTTTGTTTTGATTGCGATTCGTTTTTTCGCCTCATAGAATAACCTTTAGTCCTAATGTCAAGGCTATGTGCTGTACTTATGAAACTTTAAATAAAACAGCTGTCGACAAATTGCTGGCATCATCATGGCTATCCATGATTGAGTGTGGAACCATGATGAGGGATACCGCCAATGACCATCTGTTAAAGTCATGAGACCCCATCCCAAATAAAGTATAGGTACATATATCAAAAGATAATTGACAGATTGTATTGTTAAATCAAAACAATTGTGATAACTTGTTGTTGGTTGATATATTGTGATTCTTATAGCATGTGGTAGTCATTGATTTGCCTCATAATTATGAATTATTTACAAAATTCAGGGGAATTTTCTTTTATAAGGGTTGGGAGAGTGTAAATTTATTTATCACTGTATTTATCAAACTGTTTCCTGCTCAACATTTCGGAAATAACGCTATTTTATTCATAATAACCAGTTCACAAAAACTCAAACAATTTCACTTACTTGCGCTTGCTGCTTAATAATTCATAGATGCTAGCTATGTGACATTGTATCTCAATTGTACTAAGAAATGTGAGATCATTTTGTTTTGTGAGTTGCAGTTTTCGGTTAATTATTCTAGAAATATCACATTACTTAATGCTAACAAAGAAGTTTTAAACTAAATCGTTCGGCTTTCTCTCTCTTTGAATAAAAACCTGTGTGAGGCCTGTTACAATACACTTAACAATTGTGAAGCTCCTACCAAGTCATTGATGACGCTGTGATGCAAAAACTAAAAGGTACAGAGTACTTTAGACTTCAAATTCTCCTACCATATATTGAAGTTACAGTAGGTTCCTTTTACAAGTAAACGTTTTTCTTTTTTAAACTGTTATGTTATTAGCCTTTCATGTTTTCATACAATTGGGAGCACTTTTACCCTAAAGATTTAAACAAAGTCATTTAAGTCGGTCATAACTAATATCCCGACAAACACATAGACTTCATCGCCATCATCATAAAACCAAAAAGGGGACAAAGCCTTCAGATTATTAATTTCCTACGGAAGATCACAACAAATTCCAAAACATATCTGGAATCATATCCCAAATTTTGAGGCGCACACCCAGATCTTTTTTTTTATTGATCATGTAGGACAACCGTTAGTGACCCCATCTTTCTGGAAGACTTTCAAACGGATTATCGAATTAATGCAGCTACCTTCACAGTACTGTTAACCCCACATTTTTCGCATCGGAACATGTACACAAGTTTAATGTCTGACGTTGCTGAGAATGTAGTCCTGCCATGTAGGTTAAAAACCTTCTAAATATTCGTCCGTCTACCTACCATTTCCTATTGTTCGGGCAATTGTTTCAACCAAAAGTTTTCCAGCAATATTTTACAATACGTGTATAAATCATATATCATTGGAACTGACATTAGTTTTCAATATCGGTTGAGAAATAAATATTTGCCAAAATGCTTTTTCGATGGAGCCTTTCCCATGAAAATTCCAGAAAACTAAGAAAATTCAAATAACTTCAGTGAGCCTCAAAAGTTTGCAATAACTCTTTCAGTATGTCTTAATTCATTTTTTTCCAACACATTAAAACCATCACACTAGCAGCAGAATTTTGCATTGCAAAAACAACATTCGCACAGCCGCGATGTTTTTATTTCTCAACCGATCTTGAAAAGGAAGTTATTTTTATTTAACTCTAAAATCGTCTGTTTCACTGATATACAAATTACTTAGTTTAAAATTAAATTTTGTCTGAAAAGTCCAACAATCCTTCGGCTGAAACAAGCACCCCGAACAATATAAATGTACACAAAATATGGAATGAATATCTCAAATAGATTTGTTTCTTCATATGGGATATAGTTGAAGGTATAACAATAAATACTGAAACGGGGATCCCTTTGAAGCAACAATAAAAACCAAGAGAGAAAATTAGCAGTAGGTTTTATTGAGAGGTAATATAAGGTGCACCTCTTATGTCCCCTAGTACCGGCTTAAAGATGAAATGTGTCCTAAATCAACAAATCCGTTGTTAATATTTTTTTTCATTATTAAATATCATTATAAATACGATGTTTACTATGCTATTGATGTATGTTTAGTGAAAATATGTTTTTAAAGATAAAAACCGAAAAGGCGAACAGGCATTGCTAAAAACTCGAAAAAAATCTAAGGGGAAAAACTCTTGCGCGAATTACCGGATATGACGTCATTGGGAACAAACTATTTTTTGTTTACATTGGGACTGAACGCAAAACAGTATACCTTGTGTGAAAATGTGAGAATTAAGCGATGTCAGAGGAAATGCCCGTGATAAAACGGTTACACCATGTGCAACCTTACGATTTGGAGCCAGAATACGTGTCTGAGGACAAAAATACATCGGATTCATCAACTGATGATGAAGTCGTACGCGGTGCAGGTGCAAATGGAGAGCTTGTACAGACTATCGTGTCATGTCATTCGTTACGTTCAGTGGTTCATTACACTATTCACTAATCTAACAAAATGGCGTATTTATACACTTACAGCAACAACAAACAAAAAAACAAGGTAAACATTGTTTTCATCGAAATCTGACAGTAAGTCACCCGCAACACTGCAATATCTTGGTACATACACAATAACCGCGAAATGTAGTATATTCCGAATGAATGGACCTGGTCTATACCTATACATTAATACATGGATATATATGTATGTAACTCTATGGTAATACGAGCGTCAGATTTTTTTTGCCGATAAGTAGACATGGAACAAATATATTTATTAGATATTATCAATAATTGATAAAAAAAAAATGAATAAAAACAATAATAAATGAAACGGCATATAATTTCGGCGCCATAATTTCTATAGTATTATATATTTGCCATAAGTCGCCATCAACACCAAACACTCTAGGAGCGGTGTTTGCAATATGACACGCTCTCTAGTCTCCACGTGCCCCCAAATATCATTACAGACTAATAAAATATTGCGGTGCACTATTGAAGTGAAGCCTAATTTGGGTACATACGTCGGTATATCACAAAAGCACGCACCATTTAGGGAAACCTAGTTTTATGATATATTTCTGTTTATTGCAATTACTTGAGTGGTGTAATACCGCCGAGGGCAGACGCGTATTGCACAAGACGGATATATCACATGATATTTGTCGCGCACAAAGAGAGAAAAATACTATGATTTAAATAATATAGCCAAATGTATTATGAGAACGATATAGACAGTTAGTAAGTATACTTACTCATGTATACTTACTCCTGATATACAGATCGAAAACAGACCAAATATATCAAATTACTATAATATAAAGTATATTATTCTATTATACTTGTTTTACTTATTGCACGAACTAAGAGGCGCTATTGTTGCTGCTTTACCATAAAAAATTACTGAATTAATATAAAAGCTAGTAATATTATTAATTTTCTGCCTTGTAATAAATATCCATGAAACATTTTGTAATTTTAGCAATCTTTTAAAAAAAGACGGTTACATAATATTAGCGCCGTCAACTCTTCATTGATTCACGTAAAGACGCATGCTTCTAATTCAACAGCTAAACATTCACGGTGTATATAAAGATCTAAGACTATACACCTTTCTTCAATTTATCATACGTATACCCGATGAGGTGCTAAGATAATTGAACATAAATTTCAATCTTACTTCATGTATGAATTTCCTCCTCAACGCCGGTCAAATAGGCGAATACAACTTGCTTGGAGACGGCGGGGTTATGCACATCTCATTTTTATAGTCGAATATCGTTGGTACCGCTGTTGATTTTAATCTGTATGGCCTTTTGTTCTCCAAATTAAAAGATAATGAAACCAAAGGATGGACTTCCCACGAAGTCAACTCAAAATGTTTGCTACAAACTCGCGCGTCTTTCGTAGGTTCCCACTTTCTCGACGAGTCGGGCGATTTTCTTCGGTAACGACTACCCACACTTCAAATCTTAATATATCATTATCTCGATTAGGGAAACGAAAGAAACTTAGGTTATTATCTTATTCTTCTTTATGCAAACTTTTCACCCAGCAACAACACACGGCATTTTTAACAAGTACCAAAAAACGTAATCCTACATAGACAATACTATACAACTCAATGCGACACCGCGAAACGTTTGGTACCAATGACGTCACAGGATCACGTGTCACTTACCTGTCTTCAAAAAGGGCGAAACTCGAAGCGTGTGCGCTATGGGATAAAATTGGCTACTGTGAGAAAACGGGACGACCAATAAGTGTAAGATTTGAAAATATTGTATATTATATACGTATATTTCCGAATATATACTCAAAATACACGCTATATTTCACCTTTAAGCGTTATTCTACTCTAAAGCCACACATATTGTAATTGTGCTTAATGATCCCAAAGGACCAGTAAGTAATAACACTACTGATACTCGTATGTAGTCGGGGCGATCTTTTACAGACCCTAGAACACGTGTGTTACCATCCAAACATAGTTCCTCGAGTATATTTCCCATCGCTACCTGGTCATTGAAAAAGCATGGGAATCTTGTTTATTTACTGACTGCATGCTCCATGACCGATCAACTCAGGTATATAAATTGAGGCCCGCTTGTAGTTTTTTCTTTGTGTTACATTGCTATATTAGATATTGACTTGGGTAAGAAAAGGTAAACACAACTTTGTAATTTAGAAAAGCATATTCATAATTTAGCTAGTTTTACTGCACATAAAAAGGCTTTATTGGGTGGGCCTCATAATCTGAATCAAAATTGAATATCACAATGTTCTCATGAAATTGCATGGCTAACAGTGATTTACCACTACCTATAGAAATTCTCCACCCTCCGCCCCCACACACCCAAATACAATAGGCTCTAAATATGTCCTTAAGAGAGCCCTACAGCGTGTACTGAAGCGCCCGCGAATTGTTCTTGAACGTCTGTTTTATATGAAACCATACCTGTCAAATCTCATGCATTGGGTATGAGACAAACGCATTGTTGTGTCAAATCACGCTCACACGCATACAGTTTACGTTCTCACGCATTCTGAAAATGTGACCACCATAAGGTATATTATTAACCATAGTAGAATAGAAAGGGTTGCAAATGTTTAATATAGTATCCAGTTTCCGAGAAAAAACTTTAATATTGTTACATGCCAAAATACGTAGTTTTTCTCAATGGAAAAGTATGTTTAATATGCGCAATAAGCTTGTCTTTAATAATGTTGTGTGGTCAATAAATACTGAGTTTTATAGTGTGGAAAAGTCATAAGTACTTAAAGATGAAACTTGACGTGTGTTGCAAATGTTATCAAGAACATCTCCTGACTTTATAATTGACCTAAAAAAGACAATTCAAGTGTTGGCATACACTTAAGCACGATATCGTTTGACGTGATCTTTAAATGCAGTAAGACGAGAAATTAACATTTTGGAGATGTTTGTAATGTTGCAGGAACTAATTTAATTTGCGTTTCGTCTATCCCAAGGGCGTTCGTGTCCGCATGTTCTCTACGACACCATTTTATACTAAACACCCTTACTGGATTGGGCGATCCGAGCACGACACGCATTAAAATCAATAAGTTAAGCCATTCTATACTTTGGACCTTAAAAAATGCTTATCTATAATACCAAATGCCATGACTAGCAAGGGCATAGCACCATTTGAAATATCACTGTCACATTCCTGAGGAGTGTTATGTTTGTTACGATCAGAAACTATTTTGTTGTGGTCGAAAATAATATTTCTAATTGGTTATGCCCCGCCACGAATGTAGAGAGGACATATAGTGTTACTCTTGTTCACTTGCCCGTCCATCTGTCCGTCCGTCTTTCCAAATGTGTGCATTCAAGTTAGTTATTAAGTCCATTACTCATATACAAAAATAAGTATAAAAGTCGAACTCACAGAACACAGTAAACCTAAAAACACGTAAGAGGACATGAATGGCAATGTTAACAAAGAATAAAGGCATATGACGTCACAAACACAAAAAGGGTCTGCCGCCTTGTAACGGTCAGTGGTAATAAAGGTGCTGGGGGTTTAAACCATGTTCTAGGGTGCACTCCCCGTCATGAACTATTCTCTAACCAACAAGACAACATTAATAGGCAATATAAGTAAAACACAAAGATGCTCGTGTATATATAAATACAAAAACAATAGCCTAGAAAGCCACAAAGAAGGTACTCAATGACTTGGCAGAAGCCAGAGCAACAAGAGAATACACCATTGAGGGCAGGACAAGACAAGATTGCAGACAAACATCAAACGTCACCGTCATTTTGGGTTTTAGGTAGACGTCATCATAGGGTCCACAGCCTGTCCGGTCATCGCAAAATTAAAGAGGAAAGCATAGTGGCGAACTGTAAATGGGGCCACCACTAAGAATGTAGTGCGTTGCAAAATGATAGGGTCATAACCTCTTTCGATAAACTTTTAACAAGTTTAACAAAGATAGTATGAAAGTGATCATGACCACGGATCTTACGAAGTTCGTAAATCACATCACCATAGAAGTCAGGTTGTGAAAGTCATTGTCGAAGTTTATGGTAACGGTAGCCCTGATGGAGTAGCTTTTTAGTTAGATATACAAAGTTTAAGAATAGTAAAGTCCTTAACTTGAGAACAAGCTCTAGAAAAACGAATAAGTTGAGACACATAGACCGCATAAGAAGTTGCTCGGGGAACATCTAAATGGGAATAATTAACAATATCAAAATTAAAAGCATCTCTCTTGTCATAGATTTTTCTAATCGAGAAAGGAAGCGTTAGTATCAGAAATATTATCTTTGTTAAGTTGAAAAAACCCAACAATTTTCAAATTTCATACACACTTACGTATGGCAGCAGTATGTTCCTAACAAAAGTAGATCAAAAGAAGATCAATATCAGTATCAATACCCCAATGGGATTCCACTAGAATACCCAGTGGGATTCGACTTGATCCAAGCAGGAATTTAGGGCAGCCCTATTCTGAAAATATAACTGGATTCTCAGTGGGTTCTACAGCAATATCCCTTTTTAAATTGCAATTTGAAGTGTGATAATGTACAATAGGTGGGAATTAATACAACCTTTTGTGAGCTTATGTAAATGGAGGTGGGAAAGTAACAACTGTCCTCCTTTTTTCTGCAATAAAATACCCTTGGTAGGTGGGATTCATTCTAAACTTTTGTGAGCTTTTGTTTTCATGAACATATCTGTTCCTGGAGAGTTTTAAGAAATTTTGCAATTTTGAAGGTGACCGTGACATGTATGTTGTTTATGAATAATTTGTGAATTTAGTTCACGAAGAAAAATAAAACTATAAAATGTATAAGATGTTTTGATACAATATTAAATGCAAGTATAGTCAGAAAACACTTACTTTTTCATCATTAAATGGTGCAAGGCAAATCTACAGTTGGTGTCATTTTCGAGGTTTACGCCTCGAAACCAGGCAGATTACACCTGAAAACTTCATACGGGTAAACATCATTTCCATTATTATTTGCTTAATACCCACTTTGTTGTTTGCCTAGTAGAGATTGCTCATGGAATTTATGTCAGACAGGGGGTAAACGGGATAAGCACCCTGAACCCTGTTATATGCCTACTACCGCTTAATTGTGTACTATATGCCAGTCTGGTGGTACACGGTAGTTGCACACTATAAAGCTACGGGCAAGCACCATAACCCCTGACTGACATTGTACTTTTTGGAGATATTCCAAGTCTACATGAACCACCTGCAGCTCCAGTAAGCCATGATCAGGGGCGACCATCCATTTAGAGTTTGGCTATAATAATTCCTTAGTTATCATTCCTGATTGTCTTTGAATAATTTGTCTAGGTTATACCATATTTCCAATAATTCCCTAATTAAAACAAGACATTCGATCCGGGCTGCAGAATTTCCGCCACAAAAAATATATTTTCCCCCCAAATGCACAGCACTTGATTTAGCTAGGGCCCATTAAGAATTTTTCAAGAGCACTCTTTATGGCACCTATAAACAGGTCATTTCCACTTTCAGTAAATAATTAAATTAAATCTGCAAAAATAAAATGGAGACATATTGCTAAATGCAATGGCCATTTTTATTAAAAATACAAAACAATCTAGTATCGAAGATCCGAAAGAAATATTTGAAAACTGACGGACGGTTAAAAGGGGTCAAAAGCCCTGCAGAAATGTCTCACAGAAAAATAAAGAAAAACATATTAATATGGGCCAAAATGTCGATGAAGATAAACCCTGAAACACCATGAAATATAGTCAGAAGCTATAAGTTTTATCTTATGTTTCCTGTACGACGCCTAAATGAAAAGTTCTACGTTCGACTTATGTACCGATTTGTTGGAAGTTCGTCAAACTGAAAAGACCTTCACCCGTAACTCCTTCATACTCATTAGTTATTACCTTTTGATGCATTGATGCATCCGGTATTATGCTCTGTTATTATACATTTATAACACTCTAATTTGGGAAGGGCCGTAACTAATGTTGTAAGAACTTGTTGCCAGACCCATTTGCATACTTTGTATAAAAAAATGCAATAAAATATATACAGAGCAAAATAAATATAGCACATAAAATACACGTCATTTCCATAGACGACATACAAAGCCGTGTACGATCCGGGTCAATGATAAAGTGACATATATATGACCAATAATGCTACAAAGCCATTTGTAAACAAATTCGGTGATACGAATAAGCAAATCTGATGGGAACATATTGTTATAGGTTATCAAAAATCATTCTCATTTCAATGAAAAGGGAGGTAATTTTAAAACGTCTAGGTTTTTTAAACATTGACAGCATGGGCTATTCTTGTCATATTAAATTTGTTCAAATCAATACTTTGTATAATGAAACAAGTTGTTTTTAATATATAGGAGATAGTTATGAAGGTATCTGGTTAACAACAGTCATTTATTGTAGATGGGCTGTGAAAGAAAATACAATAATAACAATGTTTATATTTATCGGAATAAACTGACTATGGCTTGAGAAGAATACAACTAGAAGCATAATGAGCATATCAAATGTGCAGTCACGATACGTATACACAACTTTGAAAAATGGTCATAGCTCAGACCAAGTTCTGAAGTGATTGAAAACTGCGTTTATTTCTCGTAAAATAATTACTAGACCGCGACATACTGCCAACACTAATGCATAGACATCGCTGAAGCCACCACGACAGAAACGCGATTCTAAAGGACCTCAGCACGTCAACACAAGCCCAACACCACCATTTCTAGGATAATGTACCTGAAATACATATAAACAGACAAAACAGATCGGGCAAAATGCATAGTCATTAAAATGGAGGATGGCCGGTTAAGTATTTTTTATACTGACTTAACATATAACTTTAGATACACAAATATCCTACAGGTGCCTTGCGTTAAGACTACATCATATGGCAAGAATAGTTTACGGTTTGCCGCCCCAGTGTTAACTACCGGAAGATTATAGAATTGCAACAAATTTCAATCTGTTTAAAAATCAGATATCTTTATGTAATGGCAAAGATTGAAATTGTCATGCCTATATAATCCCATATAACAGTTACGTGCCGCAACAACCGGGGACGGCATACCCTACACGTTTAGACATCTTTAAGATGTACTTCAGCCTTACTGTTGTATTGCTTTAAATTGTTTAAATAGATGCAATATTTTTTATTCTTTTACTTTGTATCTTATGCTGACATAATAACTTTATAAATATTCCACGACTAAATAAGTGTGGGAACTGCCCTACCTCATAGCCAATGATAGCGTCATGGTTGTGTATATTATATTGCCTTGAACTTGTGATGAACTCAGATATGTTTTTTTGTTTTCAGTTTATTTCAATGCGCTTTTATCAGGCCATATAATTGTCATTTTTACTAAACAAATCTTTAATAGTGGTGGCAGATATGGAAGGTAGGGAGGGACTGTCAAATCTCCATTGATGCCATTGCTGACTATGAAAATAAATTTAATTGGTACTGTTAGTTTAAAACACACTATTTTTAATACTTTATAATTCTCAAAATGACAATTTTAAACCTGATTTGTAACCCTAACCCTTAGAGCTATGATTGTAATGTATCTTATAATTTCTGTAATGTTAATGTCTCTTATACATTAAAATCATATACTAGACCTTAAGATTACTATCCGTTCACTAGTATACATATTTATGAATATTCATGATAACTTCTGCTACAGTAGTTTTAAATGCGCTTAGGCTAATCGTGCGTATGTTGCTACATTGTTTAATCTCAATGCTTTCTTACCATAGCTGCTTTTTTATGTGTTATTTATATGTACGTATTTTATTCATGTAGGTTCAACAGCTTATTAATAGCTTATGTTGATTGTTTATATGTCTTGCCGACTTGAAATAAAATGTGCTTGACTATAGCGAGCTCATTTTGGTCATATGGTATCGCATGTATGCATCAAACAAAATGAATGAATCAATATATCAATCCAATATATTGACGATCTGAAAAAAACACTACAAAAGCGATTAAAAAAGAAGTAGTCTATTGTCGTAAAAAAAGAAAACCGTAACATAACATTGCCGTTAAAATGTGAATATAGAAATAATTAAGACAATTAGATGTAGAAATAGCATTTTTAACGCAGGTCGAAATACACACCGAGAACACTCCTGGGGAATCTGTACGCAGCGCAGACAGGTTAGTGTACTAGAACGAACGATAGTTTTGAGAGGTTTAAAATGGATAAACTTACATTTTCTTTATTTTTAGCAAAATGACTTCATTTTAATATGATGTTCGTTTACAGGCAGATACCTAGCATGAGTTTTAATATGTATCTCAAATTGCATGCATTAACTCTGTTTATTAATAGCAATATGCTATAAAAACGTGTTTTGTACACCCAAGACTTTATAGGACCAGACGTACTAAAATAGTATCTATATTGTACGAAAGATAGCATCATCAAATTATTAATTGGTACGAAAGATGCCGAATTTCACGTACGCATAACATTGAGTTTGGGGATATAAAGTACTACAGTGCTAATATTTAAGCGAATGGCGATGTTAAGCACTATTTTAGGATAAGTGTCGATTTATTAATTGTGTTCGACTTGTACTTATTAAGAGCTTAACTTTAATAACTCTTTAATAAACACATTTACATGTATCCGAAGTACATTACTGTCAATAAAAGTAGCATTACTTGAATAAGATGTATTATTTATTGCGTCATCATTGTTTTAAAGAGACACATTGCAAATATTGATATTGTTTAAACAGAGAAATGTGAATATTAATTCGCGAATCGGAATTTTATAGGATGGTTCGCTATGATGTAACGATTCCTTATCAACATAAGCGATATCGGTAGCTCAATAATATATAAGACCTTGCGCTTTAGTGCTACAGACCTTTGTCCTGTGTGGTTTCGCTCTCTGGCTTTAGAGCTACAAGCCTCTGCCCTGGGTGGTTTCGATCCCTGGCGAAGTGATGTTTAATGGTAAACTTCATCACATCTCCCTCTATAATCATTAATGTTGTAATTGGGGCCGGGTGGGGTGGGGCAGGAGAGTTATGTGTGTGGGTAACTGTAAATCACTGTTAGACATACACTTGCATGAGAAACTGGTCGTATCCAATTGTTTCAGCTGATGAGGCCTCCCAATACAGATTTTGCATGAAACCAACATATTAAAATAGAAACGGTGCTTTAGGTTAGTTGTGCTATTGGTGTACGTATGGGTAATTTGGATGAGTGCGAGTGGAGTAGCCTATGCGTGTTTCGCGTATGGGAAGACATTTTGGTTCATGCGCGACGAGTGTGATTGAGTGGTGAAAAGGGTAGTGTATGGAAAGTAAAATGTTGATTAGGAAAGGTTGGAGAGCCGGAAATTATTTCAATGGTAATATTACACAGGTATTAAAAGCAATTTACATAAATTTGTATAACGTAGGCCCCACAATAAAGAAAGAAAACTCATGCTATGGTGTAACGTTAAAAATGTAGAAAACTACATTTAAAACGGCGACATTCAAATACTGGTTTCTCTCAAGAGATTATTCCGCAAAGCAGAAAATATGTACCGGTAATTGTAAATTTACTCTTAATGGACATATGATAATCTACACATTTGCACACATCAAAATCAATCAAACGTCTATAAAAATGTCTTCTTTTGTTCTTCCTAGACCCTAGTAGTATAGAAAGGGGGAGTGGTGCATCAGGACAGTTTTTACCTCGCAAATGGTAAACAAGCAATTATCAAGTTGTCTCCAGCTGTCCTTAATGCAAAGATGCAAAATACGCCAAATGACGATGGTAAACTTGCTACCGGACGCCCCTACAACTGTATAAACTGCTTGATTGCCCCGCTCGGGAAAAACGCTCCTGATACCCACCCCCTCCACCTTTCTACTACTCATCAATCCGGTTGATCAATACCGACATACTATTTTGTCTATGCTATAGGCTACAGGGTCTTCCACAGAAATTATTTAAAGGATAGGGGAAATTAAATTTGAATGATGTGGGATGGGTTTGCGAGGGAGTTGCCTTTCGGGTGACCAATATTTTTAGGATCATGATCTGTTTAGTATATTTCAACTGTAAATGAAAGGATTTTTAGAAAGTATAGCCTACAAGGAGCTATATATAGACCGCTCTATAGCATTTTGCAGGTTTATTGGTGTTTTTAAGGGATAGGGCAGAGAGATCAAAGGATAGGGGCTTAATTAAGGATTAGGGGGAAGTTCGATTTTAGAATTAAGGGATATGGGGAATATGCTCTTAAATGGCCTGTGGAAGACCATGGGCTAGATTTTAATCCACCGTCTCCTTTTATAAATAACTTATAACTAAAACATTTGAAATCATTAAGCAAAGTAAGACGGAACCGGACAGTAGTCTTCATCATCGCTGTACATATCATACTCTATCATAGAATATTTTATTTTTCTAATGTTTACTATCTTGTAATTTAGTTCAAGTAGCTCTTCCCTGCTTTTATCCGGTTCTCGTTGATAACAATCCATTTCAAGTAGCAATCATTTTCGCTTGTTGACTTTGCTTTTTTTTTGGTGTCCATAAAATCAACACGAACTACCTCATATTCTATTTGGAGTTGCTTGTTTACCATTGCGTTTTTTCTATATTTATCTTTAAATTCTTAAGTTTTTTGCAAATACTTTCTTTTCCTTCTTGTTCCATTATATATAATAATATAACATAATATTTGTTTTTAAGCCCTTATTTAAGATTTTGAATGTCTTTAATTGGAACCCCAACTATTAAAATTATCATTATAACCCTTTCACTTAACCAAAGCGTGTTTCGTTTTATAATCACGTTGTATAATTTTTTCAATTCTAAATACTTCTTGGTCAGCTTTCATCATTTTTAATTCGTAAAAGCTTCCTTCATTCTTTTGATTGTTTAAGTCTTTTATTTTGTATGTCATAGGATTTATATATTGAATTTCATCAATAACAAATATTTCTTCCGTCCAGTTTGGTGTATACCCTTTCTCAAATGTTCTTTTATATTTACTGATTCTAACCTTGTCTCCTATCTTAAACTTAACGTTGCTAGGGGGCGTGAGAAGTGTTGCTTCTTTCATTACTTCTCATGAACAGACTCAATAAAACCGAGTCTGCTGCTTTGTTCTCTGAATTGTGTTTGTTGCTCTCAACGGATCACCTTTATCAGTATTTATTAGGTAAAGATTTACTATTTTTCATCTTTCTGTACACGTTGGAATAAACTTCTCCTTTATACTTTTCCTTACTTGCTGCAATCGGTGTCATTTTAATACTACCATGTTTTGTACTATTATACTTATCAACCATAGCCTGTAACATGTCTAAATATGTATTTGTATTGTTTGCAGACACATATTTCCACATCCTCTCTTTTAATGTTCGATTAAACCATTCCATTACTACAGATTTTCCATAATTAAACGTGTGATTTTTAATATTATTATCATCAAGAAATTTCTCGAATGTTTTGTTATAGAATTCTACACCCTGATCAACCCATAGAAATGTACGCTGTCTTCCCGTACTTATAATCTTTTGGAAAGCTTTAGTAATTTCTAAACCAGTTTTATTTGAAACAGGCATGACCCAAGCAAATTTACTTAATTCATCAATAACAGTAAACAGGTATTTAATACCTTTATTTTCCAGTACTTGTCAAACCGCTATGTGCTCCTGTTGCTATCGGTGCTAATACTTTTGGAGCAAATCTCAACTGTTGGTAATATTGTTTTAGTTAGCCAACCGGCTAATGCTCCCAAAACGCCTCCATTTTAGACTGAGACCTCATTTGTGGTTTTGATATATTTAGGTCTAAGTCATGTCCGTTGTTTTTAACTTTAATAATATTCTTAATCTGAGTAGCTGTCAGCAGCAAGGGAAAATCCCCAGTTAGTTGGTTATTCTTTAACCTGAGTGATAATTCACTTTCTTTTTTTTTCATATGCTTTTGCTAAACTTCCTTTTTGTCCTTCTGTTAAATTTACTGAATGATTTTGGTAAGTCATATATATTATAAAAGAGTATGAGAGTGGACATTTGGAAACGGCCGAACACGATAAATACGAAATATTGCAGTCTCCTCGGTTTGATTGAGACTGTTCATGAACGGTAGTGAAATATGCTTGCTACCGTTCACGCCTCTAGCCCCGGGTTGAGCAGAACTCAATATTAATGAAATCAATAGTACATAATGTTTACTATCCCGAAGATGCCATGCATATGGCGGTGCACATGTTATATGTAATTTCATCATTCCATGTCCAGCGGCGTATGGTCCCAGTAGCTAATAAAATTATATGCCCCGAATAGCGAATCAAACGAAATGGAATTTAGTTAGAAGCAGCGGTTATGAAACCTGCGCATCATAAGTAAAAATTAAAATAAACTAAATTAAAAAGCAGACAACATATCCTATGGGTGGTTAAACAATACCCAGAGCCATAAGTCAGATTAAACTATAACTAATTCATTTCCAATAGTATCAATAATAACATCTTCTTCATATAGAACCAACGCATAATTATTATATCTAGCTCCAGGAAGGCTTTTTTTTCTTAAATTTAGTTGTTTTGGATCAATGCTAATTTCATCACTTTTAGAACTTAAATCAAAATATATTATACCATAAGATGTTTAAAATTAGCTATGTTAAGTAAAGTTCCTGTGTTTTTATCATTTTGTTTGTAAGAATAATTAATAACATCTCTAAATATTCTTATAATATTACCATAAGTGTATTCGGTTTCTGGATACTATACACCGTTTCTAACTTCTAATCTAGCTGCTTTTAAATACTAATCAAAATCAGCGTCATCCAGTTTAAAAGTATCTAAACGATGAGGATTTTGTGTTTGAGAAGAATTCTTGTCTGTGGTGCAAATACACAAAAACGTGTTTGGGATTTTTAACACAAGCCGTTATTCTTAATGCGGATTCGGTTACTTGAGTACTTCCGCTTTCTTGTATCATTTCACGAAGATAAGTACATCTTGTTGATGTCATGTGCATTGCCATTACATAGCTTAAACCATCAGAATTAAATCTCGTTTTAGCTATCAGCAAAACTAATAAATCAATAATTACTCAACCATCATCACCACTTCATTTGAAAAATTCACACATTATCATCTGTTAGTTGTAAACTAATTTGAATTAGACTAAGATGTAGCATGTTTGTTTCTAAACCTTCAAAAAATGAACATTTTGTTTAATGGAATCACGGAGTTAACTTTATTGTTAGTTGTGATTAAAAGATGGCGAGCTGCAAACCCCGTTAATAATCTGTTTTATGTTCGTCGGTGTCGACTCGTGTTTTTGCTGCAGCTGTATTGTCTAAATTAAAGTATTCTTTTTTTCCGGTTGTTTTTACATAATCGTCAGACATTTTTTCAGCAAACTTTTAATGTAAACAAATCTATGAAGATTATTACCGTCCTAAATTATTTTTCCGTTTTGCTTTACTTGCATTTGGTCAATCAATGAAGCTGCATCGTTAATTAAAGCAATTCTATCATCGTCTGCGAAAGCATCTCCATTAGCAAGCTTGTTTTCTTGAAATCTTATTTCAAAATAGACGTTATACCAATCAAAGTGAGAACTTCTATCATTTATTTTAAATTGGTAGCCACTTTTGATTTGTCTAGTGAAATTTCCAGGTATTACTATAAGGGTATATAATTGAATAGGTACATGTTCATATCTAGTATTATATGTTTCACTTCTAAAAATCTATATATACCATTAATTAGATTAGTTTTTTTTAATTAATCATTTAATTGTTGTATGCATATTTTTATTTCCCTTTCAGGATAGTAATGTATTGATTTTTCGCATTTACATATTCATCAATTTCAGCTGCAACTTCTGCCGCATTTTCTTTTTTTGTTATCAGCCTTTACAAGTTCTTTAAAAAATAGTTCACCTTTTGGTTTAGGTTTTACAACTGAACCTAATTTATCAGCAGCGTTATTTCCTACTTCATCTCCAAGTTATTTAGAACCACTTTCTATGATGTGTTTTCGGGCAGTCTCTAATGCTTTCTTACCTGCTGTTTTAACAGACTCACTAAATATCTTTGAGCCAACCTTTGAAAATATTCAAATATGCCAGCTTCCATTAATCTATCTACTTAAGTATATGTTCCTGTACTAGTGTCATAAACGTTTTTAAACGTGTCATATATAACTTATATTACATTAATTATTTTTAAACAAATTGAAATGACGTATGAACCCCATTAAGATTAACTAGAACTATCACTGAAGGTAATGAATACCCGCCGCATTTTTGCTCTAGCCGATGGGAAAAATCAAGAATACTAAATGTCTAAAATATCTGTTAATTTCTTAATGTGAAAGAAATTCTAATTAAAACAAAGGTTCATAATTTTCTGTAAAACAAATTGCAGGATCGAAACCATTAATGCAGAGACACATCATATCATCACGTGTGAACTGTGCATTAGGTTTAATAACAATCCATGAAAAGTGTTAAAGTGAAAGCCACATGAAGTTCATTATACAGTGAAAAAAATAAGTAAAATAAAGGGCCGTGATTCTGTAATAAATTAGGCATCAACAATTTGTGATGTATAAGGACATAAGGTAATCTGTTGTTACATATACATGAAGTTTGGGAACAATCAATTAGAACAATTTTGAGAAAAAATGTGTTAACCGGTCATTATACAATATTAGAGTGGAAAATTCTAAGTCAAACAAAGGGCCATAATTCTGTAATAAACTAGGCAATCAAAGATGAATGAATGTAAAGGAACATAAGGTCATCAGTTGTTATGTGTACATGAAGTTTCGGAACAATCAATTCGAAAATGTTTGAGAAAAAATGTATTAACAGGTCATTATTCAATATTAAAGTGGACATTCTAGGTCAAACAAAGGGCCATAATTCTGTAATAAATTAGGCAATCAATGATGGATGATGTACAGAAACATAAGGTTATCAGTTTTTATGCGTACATGAAGTTTGGGAACAATCAATTTGAAAATGTTTGAGAAAAATATATTAACAGGTCATTATACAATATTAGAGTGGAAAATTCTAGGTCAAACAAAGGGCCATAATTCTAAAATAAATTAGGCAATCAATAATAGGTGATGTACAGGGACATAAGGTCATCAGTGGTTATGTGTATATTAAGTTTGGCAACATTCAATTCAAAAATGTTTGAAAACAAATATGTTAACAGGTCATTATACAATATTTAATTGGAAGATTCTAAGTCAAACAAAAGGACATTATTCTGTAATAAATTAGGCAATCAGTGGTGGGTGATATAGAGGGTCATAAGTTCATCAGCTGTTAACGCGATTTACGTTTGATGTTACCATTACGCCTACGACCATGAGACCTAGAGTTATGCTTTCGAATAGAAAATATAGAAAACATGTCAATATTAGGATCTTTTGAAATATTTCCTTGTTGATAAAGAGTGTCATTAAGGCCGAGTGGATATGGTGTCTGTAAGTTTTTCATCCACTTAAATACTGCTATATGTCTAGCTTTATTTTAAAGCTTTTAGTAGCATTATTATCATAAATTATATATTCAACCGGTTGAACAGTAACGTTACTAAAGGTACGACCTGATTGACGAAAGTGTTGGTACAAGTAATTTTTTAACTTTTGAGGATTACCTGCATTATATTTATGTTCACAAAATCGAACTTTTAAAGATCGATCTGTTTGTCCAACATATTGCATACTACAACGTGGTGCATTTCAAGTCAAGACATAAATGAAGTGAGATGTACGTCAATCAACATTTGAAGCTAGACATACATTAAACATTCTACCATTAACAGCTGATTTAATGGTGGACTTGCAAGATAAATAATTGCAACACCTGCACCCCTTAGCATTACACTTATTAATAGAGGGAAACAACCTGCGTCTTGAATGAACTAATCGATTTCTGAAAGAAGGCTTGAGGATTACTTTATTTACACTTAGTTTAATTGGGAGGACAGTAGGGTAAATGTGAGGTTTGGTGCACCCTAGAACCTGGTTTAAACACCCCCAGCGGCATTTTTGCCACTGACCGTTCCAAGACGGTAGCCCTATTGTCAACCCTGTTTGTGTTTGTGAAGTCATATGCCTTTATTATTAATATTGCCATTCTTGTTTGTCTTTTTGCGTGTTTTGGGGTTTACTGTTTTCTGTGAAAGCAGCATTTCCTGTTCGATTTTTATAATTACTTTTATATGATATTTACTCAAAACAGGTAATCCTAGAGGAGTAACTGAAACTTTTGAGCCATTGTTAAAAATCCTGGTAATATTATTAGAATAAACATGAAACGAGGTTGCCGAATGAAAATTTAAAGGTGTAAGGCGTACATTTGGTTTTGTTCTAAGAAATGAAACTTATTTTGTGGAATTGGTATTGATGACACAGAGTGCAACCGAAGAGGTGAAATATATATTTTAAATGTTTGTACTTATAGACTCATACATGTAATTTAGAAAGTAATACCATTCTGAAAAAGCGAAATAAAGGCCAATAAATAGTTATTAATGATACGAAATAGTATCAACGATCCTTAAGAAATAATATATGTAAACTTACGGACGGTTAAAAGAGGTCCAAAACTCGACAACCGTATCTAATACTAGATCACGAGGGAAGTTAAGGAAAACCCTAATAAAACGGACCAAAATATCGATGAACACAAAACCTTCAACACGGTATATGAAACACACGTGTTTATGGAAAAACTGGATCTATCAATGATACAATCCCTGTGGGATGAAAAGATACCAATATTGTTTGGATGTACGGGGACAGTTTCCACGGTCGCCACACGGCACAAACAACACTATTGTGAGAGTAAATATAGATATAATAATCGAACAACAAAAGCAGCATTCAAGGACGACAGTCACTACAAACACACACAGAAACAAAGAACAACTTTAAAGATGAACAAAATGCCAAATTAGACATAAAAAACACAAAAGAGTTGACAATAGGGCTACCGCCTTTAAACGGGCAGTGGCAAAAAGGTCGCTTGGGGTTTAAACCAGGTTCTAGGGTGCACCAAACCTCACACTTACCCTACTGTCAACCCATTAAAACGGGACTGTGTAAATATAGAAATCCCCGCCATGAACTATTCTCTAACCAACAAGGCAGCATTAATAGGCAATATAAGTAAAACACATGGCTTGTGGTTTCCTATGGGTACTAACTGTGCGCCACTTGTTGCAGATTTGTTTTTGTACTGCTATGAAAGAGATTTTATGTTGAGTTTGTCACCTGCTAGCCAGGGTGAAATTATTGATGTCTTTAATAATACTTCTCGGTATCTTGATGACATAATCAATATTGATAATCCGTTCTTTGCTCATATGGTTACTAACATTTATCCACCAGAGCTCACGTTGAATAAAGCCAACAGTTCGGATACAGTAGAAGCATTTCTCGATCTTCATCTCTCGATTTCAAATGATTGTGTTCATACTAAAATCTATGATAAGAGAGATGATTTCAATTTTAACATCGTTAACTATCCACACCTGGATGGAGATGTACCTCGTGCTACCTCATACGGGGTGTATATCTCCCAGCTCATTCGATTTGCTAGAGCCTGTAATGATGTTATAGACTTCAATGATCGAAATCAAGTTATTACAAGTAAACTTCTTCTGCAGGGTTTTCGTTATCACAAACTACGTAGATCTACCGCCGCAACGAGGGCCTGCTGGAAAAGTACAACACCAACCTTAAAACACTTCTGCGACTAGGCATATCACAACCCTCATTATATGGAGATGTGGTCTATAAACCTCGAAAGTTAAAGGGGTCTGACGGGTTTCCTGACCGCTTTACAAATTTAATCAGGATGTTCGTCAGAAAAGGATATAACCCTTTGGTTTTACAGCGCACTGCATGTTTAGTGATTGACCCCTCTACAGACTACCTCTTGGGACTCTATGATTGTACCTACTGAAACCCCAACTAAGGGAGGTGGGTTCATTAGCTTTCGTCCCTCGAGTTTTCTGGTCGTACCCTAGATTGGTTTTCTCTTTAGCTGCAACGCAACTACTATGGTTGTTCAGTACGATTCTGGATACATCCTGAGATGTTTATTATTTTGTATGTGTTTCTTAAGTTAGTTTCTCTGGATGTGGACTTCATTGTTAGAGAATACCTTTTGATGGGATGTAGTTTTATTTACACTGTCTTGTCTATTTGGGCGCTGAAGACAGGATAATAGCGAGAATTGTGCGCATATAAAATCGATTCAAGCTGACCAGTAGGCCTTATTGCCTACTGACCGTTCCAATTCGGTAACCCAGTCTTCACCACCCTTTCTGGTGTGTTTTGTCTCTTTCATTGTATTTTCAAGTGCTTGTTTGTAGTACAGTGCGGACCTACGATGCCATTGCGTTCGAACGCTGTGGTTTCTATAGGACCCTATATCTCATTTGTGTACATAAATAGATGTCCACTTATAGATAAATAGGGGTGTACAGATATAAATAACATCAACTTATAAAACAACATATGCACATGGTTTAGTTTACACAGATATAAAAAGGATTGGCTCATAGGTTTAAGGCGCTAGACATAAAATGTTAGTGTGCCCTCGTCGTTACTTGGTTGTTTTGGGGTTTACTGTGTTCTGTAAAAGCTGCAATTCCTGTTCGACTTTGTACTTATTTAAATCACTTGAATATGATATTTTAATGACCATATGCACGTTTACTGCTTTTTAAACTGGTCAAACTTGCTCTAACTTCATTTAAAACAAATTTCTGAAACGAAAGACGTATACATAAGTAATCACTTAATATAAAACGAATACACTGGTCAAACCAGCTGAAAGAAATATGTGATTTGCAAATGGAATACATACACGTGCACATCCCATATTTCCTTCGGTATTGAATACGTCATTGTCAGTTATAGACATTATGCTTTGGTGAACTGATGTATAGTGACTAATATTGCTCTAGCCCTAGAATAAGTTATGTGTGATCCTTTTCTTAACACATAAACACCTTCCTTTTTACAAAAAGTCAACTGCCTGAAAATATACTCATCATCGCCCGTTTTTAAATTTGCTAGTTTAACATAATTAAGTAAATGGATGACTGGACATGTGCATTTCCCAGTTGTTGCAATAACAACCTCCGCGCCCAATTTTAATTGATCTGTTTTCGATGCTGTGATCGAAATGTTTACTTGTTTCTCTTCAAAAGATAAGTCCTTCATTTGTATATTGATAAACTCGTGGAAACGTAGAAAACCAGCGTAACTGAGTAGACACAAAACGACAAATCTACAATGTGATAGATTATTGTCTATTCCATAAAGAGAAACTATCTGCTGAAGATGTTCAGAAATAATAGGACGTTTGAGTATTCTAGGCTTAGCAATAGATCGTAATACACCTTCCTTCATTTGAATAGCTACATTCGACTTACATGGGTCAAGATGGCCGCTAATACTATGGGACCATGAACTTGAACATACAGTAGTGTTTCATTTTGAAGCCGATATATTCTGATCAAAAAGTGAAGTGAAAGAAATGGCGATATGGGTAGATTTAGCAGGCACCGGTCAAAATACATATTTATTACAAAATATGCACCACATTTTAAAGTAGCTTTGTTACGTCTTAAAGGTATTCTTTGATTTTGAATTCAAAATAACAGGGTTTCAAATAGGGTAGGACATCTCTGAAGTTATCTTGCCAGCAGTTGGCTTGGATTATGTCTGCGATATAAAGAAACAAAAGAAAACGTTGCTAATATATATTTAAAACATATAATTTTATATAATATTCTCAAAGCGTAAATAGTAAAATGAACACTCTTTTATCAAGAATTAGCTTCTACTAGCTATGAACGAATGAAGAAATAATAATAATAATAAAGTAAATGCATCAAATGCATAATATGTGTAATGTTTTATGAATTCATATATCTGCCCAGCGGCTTTAACATGCAGCTGCCCAGCGGCATTACCATAATATACAACAGTCCAGCGGCTTTAACATACAACTGCCCAGCGGCTTTTACGTCCAACTGCCCAGCGGCTTTAACATACAACTGCCAGGCGGCTTTAACACACAACTGCCCAGCGGCTTTAACATACAACTGCCCAGCGGCTTTAACATACAACTGCCCAGCGGCTTTAACATAAAACTGCCCAGCGGCTTTAACATTCAACTGCCAGGCGGCTTTAACACACAACTGCCCAGCGGCTTTAACATACAACTGCCCAGCGGCTTTAGCATACAACTGCCCAGCGGCTTTAACATACAACTGCCCAGCGGCTTTAACATACAACTGCCCAACGGTTTTAACATACAACTGCTCAGCGGCTTTAACATCCAAATGCCACTGCCCAGCGGCTTAAACATAATATACAACAGTCCAGCGGCTTTAACATACAATTGCCCAGCGGCTTTAACATACAACTGCCTAGCGGCTTTAACATGCAACTGCCCATCGGCTTTAACATACTATACAACAGTCCAGCGGCTTTTACATACAACTGCCCAGCGACTTTAACGTCCAACTGCCCAGCGGCATTAACATACAGCTGCCCAGCGGCTTAGCGAACAACTGCCCAGCGGCTTAACTTGCCACAGCCCAACTGCAAAAAAGAAGTAATTGCCCAGCGGCTTTAACTCTTGCCTGCCCAACGGCATAAAACATGCAACTGCCCAGCGGCTTTAACATGCGACTATCATGTGGTCTTAAATTGCGACTGTCCAACAGCATAACATGTCCTCGAACCTGTAACAACTGTTTACAAAATGTATGCTTAATGACCGTGACCTTTAACGTATATTTTACATCAGCTTTAATTTAAACCCGATGGCTTTCAAAAAGATCACTGCCGAGTTAAGAATTAAAAGGGATGCATTATCACTTGTAAAGATTGAATATCGATAATAGAGACTCTTGAATACAATACCCTCTCAATCTTAAAACTAAGTCATGATAAAAGGGAGACCACTACGACTAAAGTAACCTATACGCATGATAGTTTAACTGCTAAAACGTTCGTATAAAATGTTCTGATCAAAATAGACATTTCTTGTGTTTACCTTAGACAAAAATATTTTCATGTGAACTAAACTCAATAACGTCCTCTACGAAACGTTTACCCCATATAATTTGTGTCGAACAAAAGCGGCCAAAAGGCAGCAGACGTTCAGTGAGGAACGATAAGTGTTCCCTCGGCTTTAGAAGTGTTCTCTCTTGTCGTGCCCTTAATGGTTTATTCTCTTGTTGCTCTGGCTTCTGCCAAGTCATTGAGTACCTTCATTGTGGCTTTCTAGGCTATTGTTTTTTGTATTATATTTACACGAACATATTTGTGTTTTACTTATATTGCCTATTGATGCTGCCTTGTTGGTTAGAGATTAGATTATGGCGGAGATTTCTTTATTTACACTGTCCTGTTTTAATGGGATGACAGTAGGGTAAGTGTGAGGTTTGGTGCACCCTAGAACCGGTTTAAACCCCCAGTGGTCTACTTTGCCACTGACCGTTCCAAGGCGGTAGCCCTATTGTCAACCATTTTGTGTTTGTGATGTCGTTTGCATTTATTTTTACTTTTGCCTTCTTGTTTGTCTGTTTGTGTGTTTGTTTCTGTGTTTTGTGGTTGACTGTCCCCCTTGAATGCTACTTGCCCTGTCCGATCTTTTTATATTTCTTTTTACATGATATAATTTATAAATCGTCTTAGTGACTAGTTTGATGGGTGGAAATAACCAGTCATTATGCCCTTGCCAGTCCCGCGAAAAAGCATCCACGGCTGCTGTATCCTCGCACAAAAATTAAGAGTTAAAAACATTAACCTTTGTGTTTTCGTAATTAGCAAATCGATCCACATATATATCATTCATAAATGTGAAAAATTCCCTTGAAACTCCCCAGTTTAATATTATTTTGAACACAAATTGCATCAATCTGTAAAGCCTCATTTTGTAATTCAGACTTCATACTACCCGCGGAAACAATTCTAACACAATTTTTTGAATCGGAAAACCACTTAAGCGGAAAAAAATTCAGGCGTGATTTATATGCGTTCAGCGCCAAACTCAACCTTTGATTTCTCTGTAAGTAGAGCTTTTTAAATACTCTTCTTGCGACCAATTTCTATGAAAAGCGGAATCCTTGACTTTAACCATGTACGCCCCTGTTGCTACGTTACTAGCATTAGAATATACAACAATTTCGGTAATGTTATAATCAGCTAATAGTTTTTTGCCGTTAAGAAATTTAACATTTTTCTTCCAGAATTGTATTTCCTGTATACAAGGGTCGTCTGAACTAAGTTTCATTTGTCTATCCCATGAATATCTTTAGTTTCTATATACATGTATAGACATTTTGTCATAAGTCTTGCAATGTTACCTATTACCGCTTGCATGGAAATATTTTTTCCGGTGCACCGTGCTAAGCGTCTAGCTGTGATATTCGGCAAAGCATTGAATATTAATTTAATATTCTGTATTATATCAAAAATTCCCTTTTCTGGAATCGAAATTGAAAATTCGCGCGAGTCCCAAATAAAACCTTTGCATTCAAGCTTTTGCGTAGGTATCCAAATACATTTTTATTCACAGATAAGAAAACCGGAACTAATCAAAGACCTTCTATCTTTGTCCGGATCGAACTTTGTCCGAATCGTGTTGGCAAAACTCGAGATCATTATTTGTACCCCATCCATCGTCCAGAAATATTACTATTTGAATAGCATTTTTCCTCCAATATTTAACTAGCTCTCTTAAAACCTTCGTAAATACATACGGACTAGATGTCAGACCAAACGGCAAAAACTGTGAAACAGTAAAATGCCCCCATTAAGTGAAAACCCCAAGTACGTGTGGTATTCTACACATATGTTCTACACATATATGTATATATGATATGCTTTTTGAATATTGAATTTATACAAATAGCCAAATTTTGTAAAATATTCAAGAGCAGTTTTGTGATCTCCGAAAGAAAGTTTTTGTTTCCATATACATTTATTTGTTACCCTCAGATTAGGAATCAGCCTTTTCTTACCATTTTTGTTTTCCGACACACTCAAAGGATTTACTACTAAAAGGCGTTATGACGACACAACCGAAATCAACCAATTCTTGAATAGCATTGGTCACAAATTCATGGGTTTTCTAGCGGATATATTATTTTTACTACAATAAACACTGGGCGTTTCTTTAAACGGAATATTGAAACCTTTCTCAATTATATTTAATACATATTCTGAAGCACCAATCGATTTCATAAAGTAAGTGTTTTTCTTAAGTCTACCTTTAACGCTTAATGATTCTGCAACACTGTTTTCACCAGAGAATTCTTTCTCTTGACTTTCAAAAAAAAGTCTTGTGTTCATCAAATTTGAGCCCATACGTATAATGAAAATTATACTTATCATTGATAGTCTTTCTTTAAGTTGTTTCTTGTTTAAGTGATGCCTGTCCTCTTTCCACACAATCTTTTCCCCCAGTGTCCTTTCCCTCTGCACAGGAAGCAAATGTTGTTTCCCGCCCTTGTCGGATTTATCGTTGTATGTTTTGACTGTTACTTGTGATGCGCAGGCTTCATAACCGCTGCTCCCAACTAATTCCATTTTGTTTATTTCGCTCTTCGAGGCATAGCATTTTGTTAGATACTAAGACCATACGCCGCTGGACATGGAATAATGACAGTAAATATAGCATGTCCACCGCCACATGCATGAAGAAATATAAAAATATCGGACAGGGAAAGTATTCAAGCAGGACAGTCAACCACAAAACACAGAAACAAACACGCAAACAGGCAAACAAGAAGGCAAAAGCAACAATAAATGCAAACGACATCACAAACACAAAAGGGTTGACAATAGGGCTACCGTTTTGGAACGGTCAGTGACAAAGTAGGCCACTGGTTATGCATGCCATCTTCGGAATGGTTAAAATGATGTACTATTGATTTTATGAATATTGAGTTCTGCTCAAACCGGGGCTAGGGGCATGAACGGTAGCAAGCAAATTCCACTACCGTTCATGAACAATCAAATATCAACTTCAATATTTCTTATTTATCGTGTTCGGTCGTTTCCAAAGTTCACTCTCATACTCTTGTTCCAGTTTGCTAAACATGCGCACTGCCTTTGAAGAATATACCAACATATTGCTGTGTGTATGTTTGCATGTGTGTGTAAATATATCAATATAATACCGGTTATGGTATGTATATGATCATCGCTTGTAAACTATTATAAATATGCATCTTTGTAATATTGAATTAATCTTTAGTAAGGCATTGCACTATATACATTTGCTTGTTCATTTATTTGTATTTCTTTTACTTGTATAATATGTTTGTTTTGTCGAATTGTGAGTGTTTGTCTTTAAAATACGATGAATAAACGGCCAAAACACTTTGAAAGACCATACATATCGGTGACATTTGTTATAACTTGGTTTCCAGTCATTCCATCCCAAATCGACACAACAATTAAATGACGAAGCTATGTTTACAATGGCAAAACATTGAAAACTCTTATCGAATGACATAATTACTTTCCTAGAACAATCTTCTTTAACCCCTGTCGAACGTTTGGATTCAAAACGCTATATCATACAGAATTGAAAGAGCTATTTATGGAAAAAAAGTCGCAAGATTAGGAAAAGTACGACTTTCTGGAGATTTGAAAGATTACTGATAGTTTCATTCTTTCTGGCCACAACGGAAATTAGAACTACATATAATGTCATTGTCGTGACATAAACAGACGACAATATTAATAATAATAAGAATAACACCTTCCGATAAAATATTTTCGTTCATGCCATATTTTGACGACACGTATTTCGTTTGTTTCGTTGGTTATCTACAATGCTAGTAGAATTGTTTGCTGCAGGTATATCCAAAGGTGTAGCAGATATGTCCGATGCTGTCGTTTTGATTTCGATATCAGAGAAAGAACTTAAATAACGAGTTCTGCAGTTCTTTTTCTATACAATCCACAGAAGAGTTTTCTGGCGATGCTATTGTTGACATAAATCAGCAAAGATTCTAAGCTACGAGTTTAAGCATATCTTAGTACATAGTTTGTATATATACTATTAAGCTCGGAATGCATTTAAATATATTAAACACCAAAACTGCATAATATAAGTTCTTAAGCTACGAGTATAAACAAATATTAGTGCATAATTATATATATTCGGAATGCATTTAAATATTAGAAACACCAAAATTGCATGATATAAACGGTTTAACTGCATATTTCCCCCACCCATATTTTTGTGGTTCTTTTAACGATCAGAAATTATGTTAAACCGTGACGCGTTACCACTTGCTCATTGTTTTATTTGCGTCTATTCTGTGGGGTGCCGTTTTAGTATTTTCCCATTATTTTGTGATATCTCTAATTGAATTATTGAATCAAAAATCGAATATGTGATATCACTAAACATTGATAATAATGGTATCAATAATGTTTATGTGATCCCGTGCGAACTGTGACGCCCGTAAAGCAGGCGTAATATTGATAACTAAACCAGGCGTAATGTTGATAAAAACCAGACGTACTGGTGGTTTTGGTAAGAATGTAGAAACCAGGCATAAAATGAGGCGTATTATGTTAATGAGTCCGTCTGGACAAAAAACGGGCGTAAATAAACCCAGGCGTAAATAAACCAGGCGCAACTAATAAACCAGGCGTAATTAATAAGCCATGGGTAAATGAGGCGTAATATGCAAATGAGTCCGCCTGGGAAAAACACCGTAAATAAACCAGGCATAACCCGAAACCTAATTCACTAATTTAACCTACATAACAGTTCAAGAAAAAATCACAAATGCATAACATTTCGTCTACACGTATATCACTTAGAAGATCTGATCATACTTGGTGAAATGTTGCAGATGATACTGAAATAACAAAACCGCGAAAACATATGACAATAAGGGTTTTATTTTAAAATACTATTTCTACTCACTTCATTTAGAAAGTTCCTCTTTCAAATACAACTATTAAATGTATAAGATGTTTTGATACAATAATTAATGTAAGTATAGTCACAAAAACACTAACCTTTAATCGTTTAATGGTGCAAGACAAATCTACAGTTTATGTGCCATTTTCCCGCCAAAAATTCATGTTTACATTTTATTTGCACTCTTTGTCAGAATCCCACTCAGGTGTCATAGTAAAATACTCCATTTGGCTTTCCAAACTCCTAAACCAATCAATTTATCTTCATACAACTAGCTACACAATCAGGGTGCGGTCCTGTGGTGTCTTTTGATTTTAAACAACACAATTTGCCAATTATATTTGAAAATACGCCTTTTTTTTTAATTTACACCTTACATTTACGCCCGCCAATATATAGAAATTACGTGTCATGCTTGTTTACGCCTGGCTAATAACACGTTACTATCACTTACGTCTGGTTTATGCCTCGAAACCAGGCGGATTACGCCTGATAAATATGTACGGGATATCACATATTCGATGTTTTATACTACTATATCGGACAGAGAAAGCAGCATTCAAGGACGACAGTCAACCACAAAACACAAAAACAAACACATGCGAACTGTAAATTCCACCATCAAGCATGCAGTACGTTGCAAAATGATAGGGTCATAACCTCTTTTGATAAACCTTTTAACAAGTTTAACAAAGATAGTATGAAAGTGATCATGAACAAGAATCTTACGAAGTTTATAAATCACACCACCATAGAAGTCAGGTTGTGATAGTCCTTGTCGCAGAAGAGTCCTTAAATTACTTTTATAATTGGAAAGAAGATCAGGGTTACGATAATACAATTTTACAAAGGTTTTACGAAGTTTATGGTAACGGTAACCCCTGATTGAGTAGCTTTTTAGTTATACAAAGATTACGAATATTAAAGTCCTCAACTCGAGTACAAGCTTTCTAAAAACGAATAAGTTGAGACACATACACCCCATAAGAAGTTGCTCGGGGAACATCCCCATCCAAGTGGGGATAATAAACAATGTCAAAATTAAAATCATCTCTCTTGTCATAAATTTTGCTAATTATTTCACCATTTTCAATCTAGAGATCTAAATCAAGAAAAGAAGCGTTATTATCAGAAATATAAGCTTTGTTAAGCTGAAGTTCTTTAGGATAAATTGTATTAACCATAGTTGGAAAGAAAGGGTTGTCAATGTTCACTATGTCATCCAGATACCGAGAGGTGTCATTAAAGGCTTCAATAACATCTGCGTGGGTATCTGGTGAAATCTCTTTCAGAGCAAAATAAAAACAAATCTGCGACAAGTGGTGCACAGTTCGTACTTGATATCATTGAATCAAATTCTTGATAGCAACGATTTATTTACTGATATCAAAAAATCGAAAATGATCTAATCCTGACTTAACCATATCACAAAATCAAATTGTTGATATCAAAAAAGTATTCAGTGTGAACAAGAAATATCTGATCCACACTGTTGCAAGTGTCTACAATGAACAAGGTCATACGATGAGCGTTTCATTGTCATTTGGCCCTCATGTTAGTGTTCAATGCTTTGCCTCTTGAAAACAGGTCTCTTGAAAACAGGTCTACAGTTTCTCAATTTTTAGAGTAAGATTGAGGTTTGGCGCACCATAGAATATGGTGTAAACCCCTAGTTGCCTATTTATCAACTGATCATTCTAAGGCGGTAACCCTTTTATGTTTGTTACGTCTGTCATTTTGGCCTTTTATTTATCTTTGTATTTTCCTTTCATATTTTTTTAATGCAAGTATTATTCATATCTATATCAAAAGTTATTGGAAAACTAAAGTTATGTTTTTAATAACGTGCAACTGGAATGTGTTGAGCATCACAAACAATTGTGCGTAACTATGTGTTATGATGATAAATGGCATGAAAACCGGCAGGATCAACAGGTTTAGTTTTGAAGAGATTCTTTAATACTAGTGTTATATGAACGGAAAACCATGAACCAAATATATATTTCAAATATGCGACCAATATTAAAGTACGCTTTTATTGACGTGTGAAATGACCGGACGGTTTATGAAAGCATTTCTGTAGAAACACAAACTTACAGTTTGAAGCAGCAAGAATGGTTACAGGATTAACTCAATTCGGTTCAATTAATAAATTAAGTGCTGAAGTAGATTGGCTCTCATTAGCAAACAGGCGTGTTGTTTTTCAAAACGCATGTTATCATATTTACCGCCCAAAACAATATGCTACCGAATTCAATATTTCAATTATGAAAGTTGAAATACTATGTCACAACAATAATGAGAAACTAACATTACGTGATCCCGCCTTAGTTACACTAAGCGATGGAAAAGCTTATTGTAGCAGGATTTTATAACGGATATTTAGAAAATAAAACACGTTTAAACCATTTTTTACTGAAAAAGAAATGCGATAACCTGTTTAAAATTACCTATTAAATGTTCGAATTGTACAATATGAAAACCTTTTAAGCCGAAATTAAGGTTTTATTTCATACCCCAGACAACCTTAAAGAAGGGATTGGATGGGGTATGGAAGTTAATACTCGGACCACGAAATGATTTGTTTTTAAAATCAACAATACCATTATCGTCAGTCTTTGGATTAATAAACATATATATATGTTAAGGAATCACTGTCACTGCCATATTTAAAAACATCTCTCTTGACACGTTCGAATATCCCACAGGACCAAATACTACATATGTGGATCAATGTCGCTATCATTCAGTAATGCTCGTTTAAGAAATGCATGTAGGCATTTAAATCATGATTTGTTTCTAAATCATTTGCACTTGTCATGAAGCTGTGATTGTGGAGATGAAACGGAGGACGCTGAACACTATATATTAAAATGTTGTTGATTTATTGAACAAGGGCGTATTCTCTTTATTTCAACACGGCAGCTTTTCCCTCTTGCTTGCAGTGTACTTATAACTGACAAACTTTAACATAATATGTTCACATTATGGTTCTTATTTCCAAGCAATTTCCATGACGAATTATTTAAAGCAGCCACACCTCCACTAAGCATAGTCCTTGTGGTTTACATACATGTCAGATGTCCAGTCTCATTTGGATTCAATTTTACTAAAATATGAAGAAAGAAAAAGGTTCTGTTCAAAACTTTATCCCCTAAAAAGGCAATTATCTTTAAAGTTAGCTAACTTGTTACACATCTAACATGTTCAATTTGCAATATTGCCATAGCATTCTGTGATTCATGACCCTGCTGCAGGTCAATCCGGGAAAGGGACGTGTCGTTTAATGTATATTAAGCATACAGCAAACTTTCATGGACTTGTAGTTTTCCTTCAGTTACAAGATAATCTCATTTCTGTATGTTGCATTCATAGTATCGCATGTATGCAATGTTTCATGTCTGTCGTATACGACAGTTTGCTTCTTGTGTGTGTCCACGCTACTTTGAGTTATATATTAAGAGGAAAACATGTTGACATATCTTATATAAGTCTATAACGTAACTTCGAGAGTTATAGATCTCTTTACTTGATATTATAATAACAGAAAGCTGAGGTTCACGATTTAAATTATGAACTAGAGCCAAGTCGGTTGTGATGGTGTGTGTGTGGGAGGAGTTGGGGCACCAACATCCTCCTTCGGGTGCCGTTGATGGAGTTCAGGTAACTAGGAAACGAAACAAATGCTAATAAATTTTATTAAACACATATTGAAAATTATCTCTTCATTTTGGTGAGTTTGAACTTTTAAGCATGAGCTCATGCCTCATGGGTAAAAGACCCAGATCAGAAACTTGATTTAAATGTATTTTATTGCCATTATTTTACATACAAAGTAATATCAACACATATATGATAGAAATAGTATAATGACAAATGGGTTGGGTGACAAGTTCTACCAACATTACATTAAACCCTTCCCAGTTTAGAAACATTATTTGTCATCTAAATATCAAAGTGGTAACATCTGAATGTTAACACATTCCTTCTACTTATTTAGGAGAAATTTAGGTTTCGAGGAAACAATAAAAATGCACGCTGACCCCATCATACCATCTTTCTTCGCTCCTGGGGAGGAGGGTACGAACCAAACATTTCAAAACCCGTTCCATATTTCATGTGTCTATCATTTAAAAACAAGACAAATTTGACCTTCAGTCCTTGACCTCAGGCCTCAGGGGTCAGATCCTAGACCATAAACCTTCGTTGTCACCTACAAAGCATAAGCAAATAATGAGCTTAATATGAACATCAACTTACGAAGTGACGCACTAATCATAGCATATCCACTCTAACTTCGAAAAGTGCGGATAAAAAACTAGCGTTATCCATTTCCTTATGCTTTGTTGTAATACAATACATTGTCCAAGGAACTAGTTATGTAAGGTATAACGAAGTGCATTACGCAATGATCAAGCAGAATTATGCTATCTTCTGGTATTCTTGGGAAAAAAGGAAACACATGTTTCTTGAATTTCTCTTCCGGTTAGCCCATCTATATATAATTTGATGTCCTTTTCTGTCAGATCCAAGTCCTTCTTCTTCTCAATATGTTTTGCAGACGCGAACATATTTCGACATTTGTTCTTATTAATGATCGCAAAATCCACAGACTATCAATTTTGTTCAAATTACGTCCCTGGGTAAACAATGGAGACAGCCGGGGTCCAGCAGTTATATATAGAGACTCATATGTTTTAAATACTAGCCTTCTATAGGAAAAACCTCGAAAAAAAGCCTCGGAAACCACAAAGCACAGAGCTCTCAAATATTCTTGTAGCATCTGCTTATGTGGTGAGCCTGTAATCAAATGTTAAGTTACAGAACATCTAGCGTTCAATAATTTTGACTTGCTTGCATGTAATTAAATACAATTTTGAGTTTTCATTTGTTCTTGTTACTCTACCATATGTTTGAATATATTATTGGTGGAAAATAATCAACAGTTAGATACAAGCACAATTTGCTTGAAAAAAAATTGCGTACAAATATAACGGGACGCAGAGCGATTTTTTTCAAATTCATTATTGCCGTGTGACCCTTTACCTTTGTGGATATAGTTATAAACTGTTTCTATTATAGTAGTTTGACGAAAAATGTAGTAGTATAGACAAAGTATTTGTCTTTCCGATTTCTTTACATTGAAAGAGATGTACGTAAACGATGTCACATCTCTTAATATATTTTCATTTACTGCACTGTTATATGAATTCAAATACTTTAACTATTAAATGAATTATCTATGGAAGCGTATAGCTGCCAGAAGATATTGTATTTGTATAACTGACGTACGTGTTAACTATAATGTACACTCTTCATCTTCATCATCATCGTCATGATCAACATCAGCATCAACGTTATTATCAGCATATATATTTTTTATTTTTTTTATTGTCCCCGTCCAATGATGTACGAGGGGTCGAGGAGGACCATCCCCTCGTACACCTTACAACATTTACATTTATCTTTTTTACATTTTTTTACTAAAATGTGTATAACAAAATCCTAAATCAATAATACTCACTCAGATCTCTCAATCATTCGCTCATTAGTTTACTATATATTACCACTAGTTTGTAGAACTTAATGTCAAAAATTAATCTTTCAATAGGAAATTTCTATTGAGCATTTGTATTTGGTTCTAAGTGAGTTTTTACGGTTTTGGTAACAAAGTTACATTCACACATTTATGCAAAAAAGTGAATATATTAATACTTAAATGACTAAAAATTGTATAACTTAACTTTATTGGTTGGGGAGTATGATGGGGTGGGTGAAAATATGTTTTTAAATAAAAGAATATTGGGAGTCGGGTGGGGGTTGAGGATATGTCTCTGGCATAAGTATCTGACATTCTATTTTTTCAAAAATAACAAATACACATCTGGGCCTTATCTTTCCTAATTTAATAGTTCGTGAAACTTTTCCCATGATTTTAACAATATTTTGTTTGTTTTTTCAACAATGGATATTTCTTCGCTTGTTTTATACAAAAGTTGTTTTTTGTGCTTCAGTGTTGTAATTGTGGGTTTTTTGAGCATCTGCAGTAATATAAGTAGTGTTTTGTCTCTAAAATGATGAGCTGGATTCAGTTGCTTACATTTTTGTCATATGTTCCAAAGATAAATGATTTATCTTCAAGAGTAATTTCAATACCTTTTGTGAGCAGCCAATTCCCATGAAATATGTACAATTGTTTCAGAGGCCGTTGAACAGAAATAACATATTGGATTGTCAAGTATTTTTATCTTATGTAGAAAACTATTTGTTGCTAAGATGTTATGGTTGATGCGTGTCTGGAACCATTGCAATGTAGTATCTTTGGTTATTGAAAAAGGTCAAGTAAAAATCTGTTTCCAAACTGGGTTGCTGATTTGGTACCGTTTATTCCATGAAAGTTTTGCAGTAGGGATTTCAAGATTTTGGTTTAGTAGAAGATACATATCTTTTAGTCCCTTCTCATTTTTTATGTATGTTTTAACAGGATTTGGTATGATGGGGTTTTCAAGCTTGCTTTAGCTTCTATGTTGTTATCTTTTTTTCATTTATAGCTCGACTATTCGAAAAATAAGAGAGCTTATGTAATCATCCCGCCGTCGGCGTCGGCGTTCCACATCAAGGTTTGCGTGTAAGCTGTGTTTACAAGTCTATATCTCTTACATTTCTTATCCTAGCACAACCAAATTTGGCCATGGGCTTCCTTATAGCATTATCTTAAGGGCTGCTTAAGTCATTCTGGTTCCTGTAACCCCTTGGCTCCCATGGAACCCAAATTTTGCGTGTAAGCTGTGTTTACAGGTCTATATTTCTTACATTTCTTGTCCTAGCTGAACTTAATTTTAGAATTGGTTTCCTTATAGTATGTTGTATAAGTATGTTGGGTAAGTAATTTTGTCTTCTGCAAATTCTGGGCTCCCATGGAACCCAAATTGTGATGGCCCATGAAATGTGCAATAAAGGCAGATCTAGGTTTCCATGTAAGCATGTATATATCTATAATTTTGGTTTGGGATTTCTTATAGCATTTTGCATCTTATTCATACTTCACCCATATTGGGGAATGGGCTCCGAATTCTCCCCACGCCCCCACTCGCCCCCACTCGCCCCCACTCCCCCACCCCAATCCACACAGCTTTTTTTTGCTTTTTGTTTTTTACTTTCTTTTTACATATGTCTGTGTTGTTTTAGTCAATTCTTACACATATATGTTGCCCCTCCCCCCGCACCCACCCCCGCCTCTCACCCAACCGCCCCACCCCCACTTGAAACTCTATTTTTATTTTACATATTCCTGTGTTGTTTTAGTCAATTTTTACACATATATGTTGCTCCTCGCCCCGCCCCCCCCCCCCCCCCCCCCACACGCACTTGAAACTCTATTTTTTTATTTTTTTAACATATTTCAGTGTTTCTTTTGTCAATTCTTACACATGTTGCCCCATCGCTCCCTGCCTCCACTCACCTGCCCCCCACCCCACCACACACTCGAAACAAGAATATTTTTATTTAATTTTTACTTTTGTTACATATTTCTGTGTTGTTTTGGTCAATTCTTACACATATCTTCTTACACATATATGTTGCTCCCTCACTCCCCCTCACCCACACCACCTGTCTCTCCTACCGCACCCCCACCCCTCCCCCCCCCCCACATACACACACTCGAAACTTTTCTTGTTTTTTTTTTTACATATTTCTGTGTTGTTTTGGTAAATTCTTACACTTAGCTTCTTACACATTCTTGCTCCCTCCCAACCCCACCCCCTGCCTCTCCACCCCCACAACTATACCCCACACACACACACACACTCAATTTATTTGTTTACATATTTCTGTGCTGTTTTAGTCAATTTTTACACATAGCTATGTTGCACCCGTTCCCCCCCCCCCCCCCCCCCCCCCCTCACCCTCATATTTTTATTTAATGTTTATTGTTTTTTACATACCTAATTTATAGCTTAATCTTTGGAAGATAACATATTCTATTTTGACATAGTTGTGTCTTCGGTAGTGCATCTTTTTTTTGGATGCCTGGATTCATCTCTGACCTTGACCTACTTTTTGGAGCTGATGATTTTTAGCTCTACTGGCCAAAGGCCTTCATTTTTCATCCGATCTTTACCAAACTTTACCAGTTTGTTAATATCAATGAAAGCTCGAACAAGTTCGAAAACCAGCCAGATCGGACAAATAACAGCGGAGTTATGGCCCTTGATTTAGTTAAAAATGTTATATTTTGCCTCGTTAATACGATAGAGCTTTCATTTTTCATCTGATCTTTACCAAACTTTACCGGATGTTTTGCCTTTTTTTATTATTAGTATATATAAAAAAAAAAAAAATGTTTAATAGATATATATTTTTTTATATATATAAGTATATATATATTTTTATTTTTTTTAATTTTTTTAATTTTCTTATTTCATTATTTTTTTGTTTTAATACTTTTTTGGTGTTTAACGCCGTATTAGCAGGAAGCATTGCTGTGCCTATTAATTATTATTTTCAGATTCGTTGATTTTTGATGGAGTTACGGCCCCTTGACACTTTTTTTTTAAATTTCTTGTCGGCGCTACTCCTCCTAAATGCCTTGTTGGATTTCGACGAAACTTGGCAGGAAGCATCGGTAAGATGTCTAGATGTGCTTATTGCGCTTTTGTTCCAGTTTGCTGATTTATGACGGAGTTATGGCACTTTGACATTTTTACTTTAAATTTCTTGTCGGCGCTACTCCTCCTAAACTGCTTGTTGGATTTCTACAAAATTTGGCAGGAAGCCTCAGTATGATGTCTAGTTGTGCAAAGCATGGTATATCAATGAAATTTTGAACAAGTTTGAAAACCAGCTAGATCTAGTTAGTAACGACAGGTTATGGCCCTTGATTTGTTGAAAAATGCTATATTGTATTTTCCTTTGTTAAATCTGTAGTTACTTCATTTTTTATCTGATCTTTACCATATTTGTTTAGAATGTTAATATAAACACCCCCCCCCCCCTCCCCCACACCCCATCCCATTTTTATGAAATTTCATTCATAGAAGAAAGTGGGACAAATTCAAAAATGTCCATTCCAGACTAGTCACAGCGGACTTATTGCCCATGATTACCAGGTGAGCGATCTAAGGCCATCCTATCCCTGTTGTTTTTGCAATGTTTTAAAAAAAACTACTGATGGGAATTTTATGTCGACAACCCTTGATATAAGAGCCGTTTTAATCTGTAGAGCATCCACAGGCCCTCTTGGGCCTCTTGTTTTTAATAGAATGGCATTTTGTTTTTAAACAAATGCACTTAAATATCATCTCAGCAAACGGCAAACTCGATTGTTTTTAGTTACTAAAATGTTTACAAACTTTCAGGCATTTGCTGTAGTTTTCCATGCGCAGCATTTTGGGCGACTTCTCTTCTAAAACTATTGGATGGATTTTCCTACAAATTTACAGAAATGTTGCTTTTGATGTCTAGTTGTTATAATTTTGATTTTTTTTTTTTTTGATTTTTTTTTTTGGAATCTTTTTTTTTGGAATTTTTTTTTATTTAATTTTTTTTTTTTTTTTTTTTATTGTCTTTATTTAAATAAAGGCCTATTATTAGATACATAAAATAGGGAAAATATAGCGTTTTGTAAAAAATTCCAACAAAATTAAAAAAATTATGCATAATGGTAAGGTTCCAAAAGTCAATATTAAATCTCAATATGCATGGTGACCTATAAATTTAATTGCATATATTGTCTAAATATATGTTCAAATAAGTGCCAAGGAAGTTTGAACAAATTCTGTTATTTAGAACATTACAAAAAAAGAAAATATATCATTTCTATATAATTTCATACAAAACTTGGCCTTTTAGCATAGGGGTATGGTTTCAATTGTTTTGTCTAAAAAAGCATGGGGACCTATCATTTTTATTGCACATTTTGTTTTTATATATGTTAAACTATGTGCTTAGAAAGTTTAAACAAATTCTATTTTTGGGAACATACAAACAAAAAAGGAAATTTTATCATTATGGGCTAATTTGTGCATAAATTGTGGTAATGATCTCATCAGATTTTGTAAAAAAATGTGGGTTTTACATAAAGATGAGCTTTAAATGATATTGTAATTAAATGTTCTTTACTTTTTAGCAGAATTGTGACCAATGAATAAATTATTAGACTTCAAAAATGTCTTATTTAGCTATTTCATGGACTTGTTCAACTTTTTGGACAGATTGACATGACGGTGGCATTACAAATTATTTTTTAAAATTTTAACGATCATGGTGACCTACCATTATTTCTTCCTTTTCTGTCTATATATATATAACAGACTTACTGTACAAAAAGTTTAAAGAAAATCTGTTAGAAAATGTCTTTAAGCATCATTGACCTTTTTATTTTTAAGTCCAGTCCCCGTTAGGCGAGACATGTGAATCCACGGATTTCTTGTAATTATTATTTTTTTACATATTTCTGTGTAGTTTTGGTCAATTCTTACACATAGCTATGTTGCGCTCCCAACCCCACCCCACATTGTTTTAGCCTTGTTTTCTGATGGTATATACTAGCTATATAATTTATTATTCTCTGAAAAATCGAATAGTCGAGCTGCGCTGTTCTCCGACAGCTCTTGTTTTGACAGCAGTTACTAAACTGTGGTACTGTAGAAAATGAATGTTGATTTACCTTGCCATATGAAGTTAAAGCACAATGTGTTTATTTCATTGATAACATTATAGTTTGGATTAGGTACGGATAAAAACAAATGATTAAGTGAAGGTAAAAGGAGTGACTTTATAACTGTAATTCTACCAATGGAAGTCACGTATCTACGTTGCCAACTACTTACTTTTTTCCTCAAAACTATTATTGTGTCATTATAATTCAAGTCATTCATTTTTGTAAGATCTGTGTCGAATATAATTCCAAACAGTTTAGTTTCCCCATGTCAGTTTCCATTTAGATTTTATTGAATGTGTGCTATATTTCATTGAGCCTAACCAAACCACTTGCGTTTTTTAACTTTTAATCCAGAAATATTTGCAAAGAAATCCAGCTCACGTAATGTTTTATTCAATGAGTTTTCTGACCCATCTAAAAATTAAGTTGTGTCATCGGCAAATTGTGTTAATTTGTATTCTTTATTGTTTATTTTTAATCCCTTGCAACTTTTTATTATGCCTAATTTGTATAGCAAATATTTCCGCGCTTAAAAGATATATATAAGGGGACAGGGGATCGCCTTGCCTACAGCCGCGTGTAATACTGAAAAAGGATGACAAATTACCTCCTTGATTAACGTACAACTGAGCATTCTTATAAAACAGTATATGCTTGTATTGATGGACCAAAATTAAAAAACTTTAACACTTTTTGTTTAAAGGACCATGACAAAGAATTAAAGGCCTTTTCAAAATGAAGAAGTAGAAGTTATCCTGCTATATGTTTTTCTTCTAAATAATGCATGATGTCATATGTCAGTCTTGTATTTTCGCCCAAAAAACGACCTGCTAAAAATCCTGTTTGATCTCTGTTAATAAGCTTATATAATACCGTTTTTGTTCTATTAGCTACAGAGGCAGACGCCATTTTACATACAGTATTTAAAAGAGAAATAGGTCTATAGTTCTTTAAAAAATATCTATCCTTGTTTCCTTTGGGTATTAGGGTAACAATAACTTGTCTTTGTGTTATAAATAACTCTCCTATTTCATAACAATAATTAAGGGCCCTGAGGACAAAGTGTCCTAATTGTCTCCAAAATACCTTGTAAAATTCACATGTGTATCCACTACTGCCGGTGCTGCAGTTATTAGTCATATTTTTAATGAGGAAGACAATTCTGAATATGTTAGTAAAGAAAGATAAAAATATCGGACAGGGAAAGCAGCATTCAAGGACGACAGTCAACCACAAAACACAAAAACAAACACGCAAACAGACAAACGAGAAGGCAAAAGTAATAAAAAATGCAAACGACATCACAAACACAAAAGGGTTGACAATAGGGCTACCGCCTTGGAACGGTCCGTGGCAACGAAGGCCACTGGGGGTTTAAACCGGTTCTAGGGTGCACCAAACCTCACACTTACCCTACTGTCATCCCATTAAAACAGGACAGTGTAAATAAAGAAATCCCCGCCATGATCTAATCTCTAACCAACAAGGCAGCATTAATAGGCAATATAAGTAAAACACAAATATGCACGAGTAAATATAATGCAAAAAAAACAATAGCCTAGAAAGCCACAATGAAGGTACTCAATGACTTGGCAGAAGTCAGACCAACAAGAGAATAAACCATTAAGGGCACGACAGGAAAGATCATAGACAAATATCAAACGCCACCGTCCCAATGGGCTTTAGGTAGGCGTCATTATAGGGTCCACAGCCTGTCCAGTCATCGTACAATTAAAGAGGAAAGCATAGTGGCGATAAACTTTTTAACAAGTTTAACAAAGATAGTATGAAAGTGATCATGACCAAGAATCTTACGAGGTTTATAAATCACATCACCATAGAAGTCATGTTGTGATAGTCCTTGTCGCAGAAGAGTCCTTCAATTACTTTTATATTTGAAAAGAAGATCAGAGTTACGATAATAAAATTTTGCAAAGTTTTTACGAAGTTTATGGTAACGGTAACCCTGACTGAGTAGCTTTTTAGTTATATAAAGATTACGAATATTGAAGTCCTCAACTCGAGTCAAGCTCTTGAAAAACGAATAAGTTGAGACACATACACATAAGAAGTTGCTCGGTGAACATCCCAATCTATTTGGGGATAATTAACAATGTCAAAATTAAAATCATCTCTCTTGTCATAGATTTTGCTAAATATTTCACCATTTTCAATCGAGAACTCTAAATCAAGAAAAGAAGCGTTATTATCAGATATATTAGCTTTGTTAAGCTGAAGTTCTTTAGGATAAATATTATTAACCATAGTTGGAAAGAAAGGATTGTCAATGTTCAATATGTCATCCAGATACCGAGAGGTGTCATTAAAGGCTACAATAACATCTGCCTGGGTATCTGGTAAAAGAATCAACATGAAATCTCTTTCATAGCAAAATAAAAACAAATCTGCGACAAGTGGTGCTCAGTTCGTACCCATAGGGATACCAACAATTTGTCTATAAACGGTGGTTCCATACCTGACGAAAATATTATCTAATAGGAAGAAAGATAAAAAATATCGGACAGGGAAAGCAGCATTCAAGGACGACAGTCAACCACAAAACACAAAACAAACACGCAAACAGACAAACAAGAAGGCAAAAGTAATAAAAAATGCAAACGTCATCACAAACACAAAAGGGTTGACAATAGGGCTACCGCCTTGGAACGGTCAGTGGCAACAAAGGCCACTTTGCGTTTAAACCGGTTCTAGGGTGCACCAAACCTCACACTTATCCTACTGTCATTCCATTAAAACAGGACAGTGTAAATAAAGAAATACCCGCCATGATCTAATCTCTAACCAACAAGGCAGCATCAATAGGCAATATAAGTAAAACACAAATATGCTCGTGTAAATATAATACAAAAACACAATAGCCTAGAAAGCCACTATGAAGGTACTCAATGACTTGGCAGAAGGCGGAGCAACAAGAGAATAAACCATTAAGGGCACGACAAGAAACATCATAAACAAACATCAAACGTCACCGTCCTATTGGGCTTTAGGTAGGCGTCATCATAGTTTCCACAGCCTGTCCAGTCATCGTAAAATTAAAGAGGAAAGCATAGTGACGAACTGTAAAAGGGTCCACCACCAAGCATTTAGTACGTTGCAAAATGATAGGGTCATAACCTCTTTTGATAAACTTTTTAACAAGTTTAACAAAGATAGTATGAAAGTGATCATGATCAAGAATCTTACGAGGTTTATAAATCACATCACCATAGAAGTCAGGTTGTGATAGTCCTTGTCGCAGAAGAGGAAGATGAGTGCTTTACAAACTTGATAGCAAGTTCACATAGTATAATTGTCTAAACTGCCGTTAGTGAAAAACGCTTTAATATTATTACATGCCAAAAATGTAGTATTTTCTCTGGCGGATGTTTTTTAAATAAGAGAAATTAGCTTGTCTTTAAAAAGGTGATGTGGTAAGGTTGTATATAGTGTATAGAAGTCATAAGTGCTTATTGATGAAACTTGACCTTTGTGGTTGACGGTCCTCCTTGAATGCTACTTCCCTGTCCGATCTTTTTATATTTCTTTATTGAAAATTTTATCAAGAACGTCTCCTGAATTTTGTATAGACTAAAATAAATTAATCCCAGAGTTTTCATAAGTTTTATCACAATACAGTTTAACGTGATCTTTAACGGCAGTAAGACAAGAAGTTAAAAGATTGGAGATGTTTGTTATGGTGCAGGCACTAGAATTCGAAATAAAGTCCTACGGTCTTTCAAAGCAAATTTAATGAAATTAAATCGAAATATAGTAACTTTCAACATATATACACAAATGGTTCTGACGATGGAGATAAGGTAGCTGCAGCAGCTGTTGTTCACAAACACAGCATAAAGAGCCGCCTGCCTGACAAGGCCTCTATCTTTTCAGCTGAACTTAAGGCAATCTATATTCAGTGATCTGATGATGACCATTTTGTAATCTTTTCTGATTCCCTTTCACCTCTTCAAGCCCTGGGTAATATGAAACATGATAACCCAATTGTGCTTCAACTTTTAGAAAAGTACAATTCTCTTATAGTTGATAATGTTATTATTTTCTGCTGGCTTCCAAGCCATGTTGGAATACGTGGTAATGATAGAGCTGATAGTGCTGTTAAAGCAGAATTAGGTTTACATATATATAATATCAAATCACCTTATACTGATTTTAAAAGTTGTATTAACACATATATTCGTAGCTATATTCCAAGCCATGCCGCTTGGAATTTGTCAGTTAACAATAAACTCCATACAATTAAACCGTTACTCGGAGAATGCCGTTCTTCTAGTAGACTCATTCGTCGATAAGAAGTTGTCCTAGTCCTGTGCAGGATAGGGCATACACGTTATACTCATTCATAGTAATAACAAGGTGAACAATTACCGAATGTATACCCTGCTTTGCACCGTTAACTGTCAAACACATATTGACTCACCTTTTCTTTAATCTGCAACATATCCTGGCTCAGAACGTGGCAAAGTATTAACTTATGGTTAACTTTACAGGAATGTTGATCAGCAAATGAAGATGTGCACCTGGGTTTCCGTTTTTATTTTGGACCAATAACCACAGAGTTATGGCCCTTGACTTAGTCAAAAAAGGGGCTGAAAAAGATTGTGTCACGTGATTCTCCATAACTGTTTAACTCACGTTCGCCAAACTTTACAAGAATGTTGACCACCAAGTGAAGATGCGCACCTGGGTTTTCATTTTTATTTTGGTCAAAATAAGGGCTGTAAAACTTGTGTCGCGTGATCCTACATAACTAGTTAACCCATGGTCACCAAACTTTGCAAGAATGTTGACCAGAAAGTGAAGATGCGTACCTAAGTTGAACGTGTTTATCAGTGTGTATGTTCATTATCAAAATGCTATGGCATAGTGACCTAACTGCGGGCATCCGTGTCCTATGGACACATTTGTAGTTCTTTATCACTCATTTAGTCCCATAACTCTGACTTTCATTTCGGCAGAACTATGCCCCTTTTTATAAAACATTAACCTGCAACCTAACATAGCTCATAACTTTGCAAAATACTGACCTATGGTCATTGAACTTTATACAATTTCTCCTTATCAATTATCTAATGCAGGGTTATGACCCTTTTCATGAACTGTAACACATATAACAAATTCATGAAGGATTGCACCCCGATCTTCAAACTTTATAGTTCGATTGTCTGAAATAAGATCATGACAGGCGACACATGTGTTCCGTGGAACACCCTTTTAGTTATGTAAGGGGCCCAATGGATAGTGCTGTGGGCTTAAAACCGGTCTACCCTGATTAAAGTCTCACCAGCGCTACTGAGTTTTGTCAGTGTTTTTGGGTACGACACTTTCCCTTATCCTCGTCCTTCGGATGGGCATCAACCAGACTTTCTTGCATATTGGAGTATATCCTCCGAAGAGAACCATAGGAATATATTCGCTAGTAAGAGTAGGGCAGCTTCCCCTCTCTCTTGGGCGGCTCTAAATGACCTATAGTTTGTTGATGAGCTGTTAAACAACATTCAAACCAATTTTACCCTGGGGCGGCTCTCAATAACCTGTAGTTTGTTGATGAACTGTTAAACAACATTCAAATCAGTTTTTTGTTGAACCCGTTTAATCTCGACTTAGCGATCACTATATCATCCGGGTGTATGTGTGTGAGTTTGTTAGTCCGTCCGTCGGTTAGTACCTGCTTCCGATTTGTATACGCCCGTCTTGGCGGGATGTATTATGGGATCATGCACAGCAGACGGGCGGCCGGCAATGTATTTTCCGCTCCATAACTGGAGTAGGTTTAATCCGAACTTGATAAAACTTGGCCGCAATGTTTATGGCCACAATAGCTCGTTCAAGTTCAATAACCAATGCTATTGCTGAAAAATACCAGAGTTATGGCCCTTGGATTTTGAAAATTGTCGGTGTCTGCTCAATAACTGGATTTTTACTGGATGCTATTACTCAAGAAACACCGGAGTTACGGCTCTTTGCTTTTTTTAGTTTGAATTTTTTTTGCAGTTTCCTCTCAATAACATAAACATTTATAATCCAATCTTGGTGAAACTTTGGGACAATGTTTATGGGCATAGTATCTCGGGTCAGGTTCGATAGCCACTGCATTGCACCCATAATACCTGAGTTACGGACGTTTCATTTTTGAAACTTAATGATTTTAGCAGTTTCCGCTCATAACTTATTATTGATGAAATTAATACAAGTTGATGCATTGTTTGATATTTATAGAAAATAATAAATTAGCATAGTAATTCGATTAGAAAGAGTTGGTTTAGTTTCTACCACAACTGTTTTAAAAACAAAGATATGGACTATTTCTCCATAGGTATCGACATGCATGCCTATAATAGTTATTTTTTAATGTTTAATCTTGCACTTTACCTTATTTGTATTTTTAAATTTGAAATAGTACTATATTGAAATGATGTTAGATGCATATAAGAAACATGCTGGTGAAGATTGGTGGAAAATGCAAGATAAGCATATATATGTATTATGGGGGTTCTGGACCACAACTAAATTACCCCAAATAATCTAAAACCGCCACACAAAAAATTTCAGTTTACTGAAAATTAAGTCAATTAAACTGGTTATTTAGCATGTCCCAGGCGCTAAATAACCCAAGATTTTAAGATTGAATTGTGAAAATGTTTTAAATTTGGATGTTTAAATTTTATTGCAAAATAGAGGTTAAACATTAAAACTTAGGTTAAATACAAAGGTGGTGGATCGTACTCATACACATTACTAAAACAATTTATTACACACTTATTAGACTTTTTTGTAAGGTTGCCATTGCTTCCTTTCTTCCCTGTTCTACTAGTTCCTTTTTTTGAACTTCACTTATTTCAGCCTTTTTTGTTTAGTGTCCTGTTTTAAACTATAATATTTATCCAACTCATCTAAAATCATCTTAAGCTCTTGATCAGATATTTGTGCATCACTCAACGCTTTTGATATTAACTGCTTTATACTATTTAACTTAGCCTCTGCCAAAGTTTTTATTTCATGATGTTTTTGAGCTTTTGCATTAAGCTTGCGTCTGATAAAATTAATACAAACACCTGTAGCTCCACATATTATTGCTGCTATTTCTAAAGGTAACAAAACTGGAATAACAAATCCAATCCCAGCCATAATAACACCTGCAGATATTAAGGTAGTGTCAATTCCATCTGTAATATTAATACCACGTTTATATTTTTTATAAAGAGACTGACGTATATCTCGTTCTGTAATTAACTTTTTTTCAATTTCTGAAATCTTTTGTAATCTATAATTTTGTCCGTCTTCCACTGGCAACTCAGGATATATACTTGGTGCTGTTGGTTGCTTCATTTTTCTATTAATAAATAAAAAATTAAATTAATTCAATTAATAATGATGCCACCGTATTTACAGCGGTAGCGTTGGCAATCTTGCATATAAGGTTAACAACAGAACCAGCACCAATCTCCAAAGGTTTATCAAAGTTATCATGATTGCGTGGGATGATGTGAAGCGTTATGCCATAATTTGGTTGTTCAACACCATTGACAGAAACTATTACAGTTACGTCACCAACTAATCGTTCACATGCTAAACCTATTCCCATAATCCGTCCACGGCGTGTCATTACATGCCCTACATTTGATTCTGCTCCACCGTTACCAAATGAGAGTATTCTATTCAACACAAGTGGGCCCTTAGCCTCCGCAAATATTGTTATAATCCCATATTTAAGATTATCAACTCTATTTTTTAAATGATTAAACTGGTTAACAAAAGGCACAATTCGCCTATATAAATCTTGAACATCATTTATCAAAGCCTCTAAGTCTTCTGTTTTTTTAGGGCTTGGTGGTCCAAATATACTCATTGTTTTTTTATAAAAATATATTTTTTAAATAATTTCTAAAACACAACTCATAGGCAAACCGTGAATAAATATCTTGTTGCCATACTCATCTCTAACTTCTTTTTTCAATTCAGTAATTGCACCATTCATAAGACAGTGATATTCAGGATAAAGACTTGTATATACTATATCTCCAAACTGCTTATTTACTACAGGTACAACACCTATAATAGTGCTTGGTGCACCATTGAAATAATTACTACTCGTGTTAACTTGTTTCAGATGAACATATAGCTGTTTATAAGGAGCTAAATCAATTGGCTAATCTCCTAAAGTAGTACCTGTCAACCATTTTCTGTCCTTGAATCCCAGCATTTTTGAAAGACCGCTTGACATTCGTGTCTCTATTGACGTATCTATAATGGCTGTACCAATTTGCTCAATACTGTCCAGGATAACATTTTCATTTAGCTTTTTAAACTTTTTTGCCAAGTATTGAATGTTATAGAGTCCACCTGGAAAATGTTCTATTTTGTCTGGGTTTCTTGTCTTTGCGGTTTCATGAATAATATTATACCAACCGATAGTGTATGTAAAACTTTTTAATCCGCGCTTAGTTCCATCTCTATTATCGATATACTGTTGTAAATTAATAGAGTTGTCTATGTTTGAAATTTTATGAAACATTTTTTTTAATATATATATATAAAAACACAAATAAAAATGATTTCTAAAGAATTCAAATATAACCCGGATGCTCAATATTCAAATACTTTCAGCAAGAAAGTGATAGATATAATAAATCAAAACATAGTTATTACATCAGACGGTAAAGGCTTTAAAGCATCATTTCCCAATGTCTTTGAAAAATACAAACTTTCTTACGTTAAATCAGATGCTATAGTCCAACGCTGGGGAACAGATTGGATGTTATTTTGGCAAAATCAGTTGAACTTTGCTATTTGGTGTGCGACAACTGGATGTGGCATTGATTTTAACAATCATCTAAAAGCTGATACTTTGGTTGGTTCGTTATTTCGATTTTATGTCTACTACCAAGTTAGGAGAATATTATTTGAGATGAGTGTAGCAATGCCGCAAGACTCAAATTGGAATGCGTTTAATAACACATATAACCGAAACGCATACGAAAGAATATGTAAGGAGTTTAACGTTGACTTATATTCAGATTGGAGACAGGAACAAAGCTATAATAAAGGTCTAGGAACAATTTATAATTACTGGACAAATATTGGTTATCATCCTTTGGTAAATACTGTATACGACAACAAAACGATGAGTTTTACAGTCTATGCGAGTGATAAAACATATCACATTGATTACATTGCACAAGGATCTGAGGCAGACAACAGCTGGTCTACTTTTATACTTGATTGTTCATTTGGATTTACAAGAGCTGGAGTAGAAATAATCAATGACAGCATAAGAACATACTGCTGGGCAATTCTTGGCTCACAATCACAAACAAGAACTGATATACTTGGAACTGGAACAGCATTTGATGCACAGAAACAATTTTTAGCAAATTTAGAGGACGCAATAAATAGCCCCATCGACTTGCCCAGTCAAATTTTTTAAGATATGAAAACACCCTAAAATATGCAAGAAGTAAAGTTGATTTTGTCTATGGAAGTGGATTGTACATGTCTCCGAGTGACATGGAATTAAGAATCGGAATAATACAAGACTACAATAATGGAATTGTAATAGCAACCGATGCACAATATTAGGATTGAATAATGATGTAAATGTAAAACCAGTGCCACCAAAAACATATTCAACCTTTTCAAGGCACCACAACAAAGAAATAAATCAATACATAAAACTGTGGAACATAACCCACCAGAAATACAAAAAATAGCGATTGAACACGAAGATAACAAAACAACTATAATTGTTGGTACTATAGTAATAGGTCTTGCTGCATTACTTATTTAAGAGATTTACTAAACCACTCTTTGGCTGCCACATACAACAACCCGGAAACAAACACAAGCAAAGCCCATATATTGTTACCAAGCCAATTAATAACTTTACCTGTTGCAGATAAAAGCCATGATACTATTACACCAATAACTTCTGGAAGTGCTGCAGCAGCTTTACCAGCTAGGTTGGCAAGAAGTTTACCAAGATTAAGTAGTTGTTTTTTTATCCAGTCTTTTACACTTGATGGATCAGGCTTTGGAGTTGGAACAGGTGCAGTCCCTCCTCCTGTTGTAGGAATAATGGCATCAACTAATACCCCAATAATCATACCAAAGGCAGTCAAAATACTAACAATAGTAATACCTTGCTCCCTAAACGAGGTTTTAATCCTCTCACCCAATGTTGTGTCTTCTCTTAACACCTTATTTATAGTTTCTTTTATCCTGTTTATTTGACTGCGTAATGCTTCTTTGTTTTCACTCGCCGCTTCAAGTCGCGCACTTCTTTCATCTTCTAAGTTTTTTATTCTGTCACGTAGGCGCTCTTGTTGAAACTCATCCTCCTGTCCGGGGGTGCTAACCTGTTCTAATTTTTCTTTTTCTTTTGTTATGTCTTTATCAAGCTCAGTGAGCTTTGAGAGATTATTAGTAAGTTCTCCACGAAAACTTTGCAATACCTTATCTAAACCTCGTATCTCTCGCATTGTTGGACCTTCTGTTTGTGTTTGAACAGCAGTTTTATCTATTGTATTACTCAAATTACTCTCAATTGTATTTACAGCATCTGCTGTATTTTGTACATCTTCAGTTGTTGAAAAAGTTTTCATTGGTATATTTTCTCCTTCTTTTGTGATGGTATCTCTTGTTTTTGCCAAGGATGCTAATTCTGCCCTACCCTGAGCCTTTTTTTTACGTGGGGCTAAATAATCATATATTTTTAAATTATTTTTTATAAAGTCAATGCCATGTTTTTTAAGTAGAGTGTCCAGAGCATAAAACTTGATTGGTTCGTTTGGATTATTTCCCTTATAATAGGTAAGTGGAACATCATCTGTTCCCAACTGAACTGCATATAACATTGTTCTACCGTTTTCGTCCTCAGCCGCTCTGAAATCATTTTTATAATCAATTTCGCTGATCTCAGCATTAACTTCAGTAAAAAATTAATCTACTAACAACCTTTTTTGTGTTAGTTGTTCTTTTGTTTTATCTTCCCCTTCAAGCTGATCAATATGGTTATTTTCATTTACAATTTGTCTCTGGAATTCTGAGCCAGGTTGTGTAAATTCTGGTTCGTCATCAATTAATTCATTCCAGGCATCTTCATCCATATCTTCAACATCTGGATCAAACGTAGGATTTTCAAATCCACCCTCAGCCATTGTTTATTTTATTTAATTTTAAAAAATATATTTAAAAAATAAAAACAATGTCGGCTTACGGAAACAAACTCAGCCCTCATAGAAAACTAAGAGAACCTCATGGTGCTAAAGGCATCCGCACAAGTGTAGTAATAACTAATAATCCATCAACAATAGACCAAAACCAGCAACTGCTTGTGAGATTTCCAAATCTAAGTACTAATGATGTGATAGTTCCACGTACTGCTCGTCTTGCCTCTGAAATAGAACTTAAAAGCAGAACAGACGCCAACGCTACTCTATTTCAAAATCTGGGTAGAACAATTGTGAAAAAAATGACAATAAGAATAAGTGGCAACGAAGTCATGTCAATAGATGACAGTGATATATATCATTGTTATGTAGATTTATGGAAAAGCCCTACCGAAAGATTAAACATAGCTTACCAAGGTATTGGTAAAGCAAACATGTTAAAACATAGAATTGGTGCGGGAGATGCTTCCTCAGACACCAAAGATGAAGCTATAGCAGCAGCTTATGGAAATAGATTTTGTATTCCACTGGACTTTGAAATGTTAGAAAGTCATATGCCATTTTATCAAGCGGGGCTTGGTGATAGGTTAGAATATGAATTAACGTTTAACGATTATAACAAAGTTATTAAAAGCAGTGATGCTGATGCATCTTATGTAATAAAAAATATCTGCTTGGAATTTGATACGGTTAGTGATGTTGAATTAGCCAGACAAATAAGACAGCAAATCAATGGTAAGATAGTATTTATGTATGATCGTATCTTGCGACATAGAAAAATAACAGCAAACAAATCTGAAACCCTTTGGAACATCAACATTAATACACCAGCACAGAGCATGAAAGGTATTCTAATTCTGTTTGAAGACCCAGAAAGAACAAGCGCAGAAACCTATTATAACCCAAAGATTGAAAAGGTTGAAATGACAATAGAGGGAGTACCAAATCAGTTGTATAGTCAGGGCATGAAGGCATATCAACATTGGGATGAAATCAACAAATATTTTGCCTTGACCTCAAAAAGAAACAAAGAGACAGAAATAGCAGCGAGGGACTTAAACTTAACCAATGTTTCTCTTGAGACCTATCTAACAAAAGCATATGCTTTGTGGCTTGACCTTAGAACATGTGATGACAATTTATTATACGGCAGTGGAAGAAGAATAGAAAACGGCAGTGAAGGCATAACGATATTAATAAATAAAAAAGCAGATGCAGATCAAACTTTAAATATTTATATATATATAATACAAGATGCGCAAATCAATTTCGAAGATGGAAGATTCAAAGAAGTACGATACTAGTTTACAACAAAAATATCCTAAATATTCACACAGTGCCATTATCTATGGTCAGACAGGCTGCGGCAAAACAGAGTTTGTTCTTGACATACTTGAACAAGAGTATGTTGGAGTTTTTGAACATATAATTATATTGTGTCCAACTATAGAGTGGAACGAGGCTTATAAAAATAGATCCTGGATAGGTGATGTAAAAAGCCCAAAAGATAAAAAAAAAAAAATTGTCAATCCCGTGAGCAACGGTAAAGAAATGTTACAAGAACTGTGGCGTTTATTTTTCAAAAGATATGCTGGCCAGCCCACATTATACATCATTGATGATTGCTCCGCCACAAAAGAATTAACAAAGAAAAAAGATATGTTGTCAGAGTTGGCATTTTCTGGTCGTCACGCCAAACAATCAGTGTGGGTCATTTCACAGAGATATAATTCTGTATTGAAAGATTTGAGAGAGCAAGCAAAATGGTTGTGTATATTTTACACCAAGGACAGAGATAGTTATGAAAATTGTTTGAGAGAGAATGATGTTATTCCGACGCTGGAAGAGAGAACCAGAATAAGAAAAGCTTTAGCTAAGACTAAATATTCCAAGTTGATATTGAGGACTGACCAACCAACTGGTTATTGGGTTGAATAATTTTTTTCAAAAATAAAAAATAGAGTGTCCCATATAACCCATACACTAAATGCACTAACCAATATCGGTACAACAGCACTACTCATGTTTTTCGGGGCTTGTAAAACATACCCTCTTGGCTCACATATAAAATATTCTACGCCGTCCTTTGTCACAGAAATTACAGGCGTTTCCTGTGCACCTTTTGCATACGTTTGTAAAAACTTACTTTCTGAAACACATATACAACATTTTACGTCATCGTCATCTCTTGTCATAATTTCCAGTGCTGTTTTATTTTTGTCATAATCACTAGTCTCACCGTCTGTTATTTTTAAATCCATTTTTTCTTATATAATATTTTTTTATTATTACAAAATATATTTATTTCATAATATTCGCAGGTATAATACCGTCAAATAATTCCTTTTTTTACAACTGTTGCTAATAGTAATACTAACAGCAAAGTAGCAATGTTAATAGCAATACTGACATGAATATAGTAATGCTTATAGCATTGCTCACAGCAAAGTATCAATGTTAATAGCAATGCTTGCAGCAAATTAACAATGCTAATAAAAAAAATAGCAATGTTAATAGCCCTGTCCGATAAGGTCTTATCTCCCCCTGATATTTACTTCCCTTCACGCTACTCTTGACTGATAAAAGATAAGAATCTCGATCTCTAAGAATTTTCTTACTTCCGGAGGGGTTTCCGATAATGGACATCGAAACACCAAAAAAGCGTCATTATTGCACTGTTTGTTCAAATTACCGAGGGAAAAACGAAAATGGTCGTTCGGTTACATTGCATAGGTTCCCCATGAACGATAAAGTCAGAACAGCTTGGATACGAAGACTTAAATTGATAAAGAAAAGCTACAAATACAATGTCACTCAACGCCTTTGCTCGGAGCACTTTGTTGGTGGCCTGTTTGAGCGAAATGCGGTGCCGTCGGTGTTTGGTGAAAAAATCTTCCAAACCTACAAAGTATGAATCGTTTCTTATATTTAATCTTTTCTTTCTTTCTATTTATAAAAATATTAACGAACATATGCAGTTTTTTTCCCTGTAAAAGTCTATCAGCATTATATATAGTGGTGGGTGGGGAATTTTAAATATCAGTAAACAGTATACCATTTTAATTGTTTATTATATATGAATTGCTTTTTATTTCAAATGTAGATATTATTATATTTATTTTTCTACCCTTATTAATATCTAAAACACTGCAAGGGAAATGTATGGTAGGAAGATTGGCAAAGGAGGAATGATGTACATTAGTTCAGACACACAAGAGATATTGTCTCACTTGCAATACATTTGATGGTTGATTAATTCCACAACCATATATTTACTTCAGGTAGACGATCTCGCACCTGTTGAAGAACCTGAACCAATGGAGACTTTAGCATGCCACGTTGATGATGCAGATGAGTACGCAACAGTGCAAGAAACGTTCAAGACAATATTCTCCCTAGAAGAATCTTCCGTGCACCTCCATGACTATTCTGGAATGGTGAAAGAAACTTCTGTTTCAAAGGCAGTCGATAAAGCAGAGCAGACAGATATTCCTTGTGCTAGTACCAATGAATTGTCCACACAAACTGACAAGCCTATGCTGAATGATTATTGTGAATCTGTTGATGCATGTACCCAGACTGAATTTGTGTTTGATAAAAATGAAACATATTACGCCACTCCACTGATAAGTAATACTAAAAAGCAAACTACAGATGCTGAAACTCAGTGTAATAGACCTGGCCTTACATATGAAGATGTTAAAAATGATACAATTTATGTTTTATACTGGGGTACCAAATAAAAAACTGTTTGAGACATTATTTAATGAGATGAGTGATGCACAGGAGCAAACAACACGAAACGAACACAGCTCCGGTGGCGGTTCGGGTAGACCACGCAGTCTGCGACTGATAGACGAGTTTTTCCTTGTTCTTATGCGATTACGACTAGGTTTGTTGTTAGAAGACATAGCAGACAGATTTTGCATTTCAAAATCTACGTGTGGTGTAATTTGTGATCGGTGGATTAATTATTTACACTTGAAACTTGCTTTTTTGACATTTTGGCAATCACGTGCTTTGGCAGATAAGTTTATGCCAAATAAGTTTAAGCGTTAGTATCCAAATTGTCGAGTAATTATAGACTGTACAGAACTGTTTACAGAAACACCTCAATCACTGAAAAATAAATCTTTGCTGTATTCAAGCTATAAATCGCATATGACATATAAAGCTCTTCTCGCAATAAGCCCCAGTGGAAATATATCATTTGTCTCCGATCTTTGGTCGGGGGCTATAAGTGACAAGCAAATCACAAAGAGATCTGGTATATTAGGTCTGTGTGAAGCTGGCGATGCTATCATGGCAGACAAGGGCTTCTTAATAAATGACTTAACAACACCACTTGGTATTCACTTGATAATACCACCATTTAAGACGAAGCGCTTTTCAAGGAGGGAAGTTGAGGAAACAAGACGTATCGCAAATCTACGTATAGATGTTGAACGTGCAATGGAAAGGGTCAAGAATTTCAGAATTTTACGTGGTGATATACCAATAACCTTGGCTCATTGCGTATCGAAACTGTGGAAAGTATGTGTAAATTTGTCGAATCTCCAACCTCCGCTTGTACAGGATGATATGCAAGATGTACATCACAATTGCCGTATATATTTATTTTTAATTAACATGATTTACATGTGTAGAGGATCTTATGTTCGTGTCTGTTTAATATTGAATTTATTAGACAAGTTCGATAAAATTATAATGATGTGAGGCTGTTCCGAGCATCATATATATTTTATCCAACGAGTTGAATAAAGTCAATATTAAACAGGAGTGAATTGTATTTATCACACACCACTCCAGCAAAGACTCACAAGGCACATTTATTATTGTAGCTGCTAGATAATGTTTGTATGAGGACATTGTATGTTGACTCGACAATTCTAATGCACACAGATGAACGGTATACTATTGGGTATAATAGACCTAACTATGGTTCACCTCCATTTGCATAATTATTACACTAGTGTAATATGATAATAAATATTACACTCCCACATATAATGTAGCCATATGCACACCAAGATGAACGGAATACTGTTGAGAATAATAAGACAGAATGATGGTTCGCCTTCATTTGCATATTTATTACACTCCCACACTGCAAGGTATGTGATAAATTGGGAGTATTATTTATATAATTTAGCCATTCTGATGCACACCGAGATGAACGAAATACTATTGGGTATAATAGACCTAACGATGGTTCACCTTCATTTGCATAATTATTACACTAGTGTAATAATATGATAATATATATTACACTCCCACATATAATTTAGCCATTCTATGCACACCAAGATGAACGGAATACTGTTGAGTATAATAGACAGAATGATGGTTCGCCTTCATTTGCATATTTATTACACTATTGTTATATTACACTCCCACACTGAAAGTCATTTGATAAATTGGGAGTATTATATAATTTAGCCCTCGCTCTTTCTAGGGTGAATGCAAAGAGATTATTTAACTGCTGTATTTGATTTTAAGGAAATCCTTCACAAGATGAATTGATAAGATTCCCCATGATTAAACTGATGCAATCGAGTGAAAAATCAATACACCTACCATCATGTGAAAGATTCATTATAATTAAATGTAGCAGTTAAATAATATCTCTTACATTTTAAAGGGATATAAGGCAATCTTGACTTTTTTAAAACATTAATATATTTAAACCTATGGTAGAAATACCAAGCACAATTTATTACATGTACATGACATGTATAATGATACAGCATCTAATAAATCCAGGAGTAATATTATGTTAA